>CM038678.1:99586962-99692802 GCA_021605205.1 Aegilops longissima | reverse complement strand
TGAAATTAATCGGTCAGTTGAATATTCGGGAGCAGTAATTTAATCGTTCAATTTTTTTTCTTGTTTTATTATTTTTTAGTAGTCTTAGGTTTTTCATTTTGATGAGCCTCGCTTTGAGGAATTCATGGAATAATCCATTTTCATGGAATAATGAATTAGGGAAGAAAGGATATGAGTCTACCGCTTACAAGAAAAGATCTCATGATAGTCAATATGGGCCCTCAACACCCAGGGTTTTGTTCCGAAGCAAAGATATCCATGGAGGCCGGTTCGTTCGTCCTATTCTGATATTCAGGACCAAGGTCGAATAGTCAAATAAGGGGATGGCTAATTCCAGGAATAGATTAGCATTCTGAAGCACTACCCTCCGTTTTTTTTCAGTCCATATAAAACAGTCAATCTACCAGCAGCAGAGGCTGCAGATACATGTCCACCACCTGTTTATCTACTACCACAAGCGGGAGCAGTTGCAGGTAAAGAGTGTTGTGAGGGCTTTCATTTGCGCGTTAAGAGCAGTTTCTGTTATAGCACTAGAAATCTGTGCCGGCGGAGCGCCCCTTTCTTGTTCTTGGTGGCGTCTATAGCGAAGAAGACCTTCCCGAACGAGGGCCGTCCAGTCCCTGGCCGGCTCTCGGTTCTTGAGCAAGCTCCTCCACTGCAGGTAGGATGCTCATAGATGAAGAAAAGAGACTTTATGCAAGTGGTTCTGGTAGCTCGGCTGGTTAGAGCAAAATAAGCAACGGATTGAGCAACTAGCGCGAAAGCCGTTGCGCGTTAGCACATCCGTTTTCTTGCTGGAGTGCAAATCCTTTTTTTCTTGTTTTAGTGGGAAGAGAAAGGGGCATTGCCCTTGAAATCCTTCAGTGGGACGAGGAACTGTTACGTGACCTGTTTTATGAAGTGGATGTGAAGGACGCTCTATCCATTCTTGTGAGAGCAGAGATGGAGGACCAAATTTCCTGGCACTTTGAGCCAAAAAGGCAAATTTTCAGTTAAAGTTGCATATCATAGGGGTGTGGAGTTGTGTGATGAAAGGACGGGACGAGATGCTATCTCTTCTAATGTCAATGAACAAAGTAACGGGCACTAGAATAACTTGTGGAACATGTCTATGCCTAGAAAGGTCTGCATCTTTCTATGGTGTTTTGCTCACAACAGTCTCCTGCTACGCATGAATATCAAGAGGAAGAGAGTCGAGCTTAATACACGGTGCCCAGTTTGCAACCAACTCGACGAGGATGGTGGCCATTTGTTTTTCAAATGTAAATACGTGAAGCATGTGTGGAGGACCCTGGACCTGGAAGAGACTAGACTGGTTCTGTCAGGGTGTCCGAGTCTTTGGATTCTTGAGAATGCTAAGAGAAATGTGGCACTGGTCTTCTTGTGGGAGTGGTGGTCGAATAGAAATACGATCAATGCTGGTGGTCGGCCCAGGATTGCTGATGATATTAGTTTCACAGTTCGTCAACACATCCAGGAGTTTTTTGGTGTTCCTAAAGTGCAGATGGGGGTGGTAGTGAACACTGGGAAGATGAGATGGCTCGAGAGCATTGGATGGGTTGTTCGTTCTGATCAAGGTGAGTTTGTGGCAGCCAGTGCAAGGAAGCTGGATCACTTGACAGGACCACTACATGCTGAGGTTATGGCGTGCATCGAGACTCTTGAGGCTAGTACTGAAATGGGGTTTCACAGGGTGCAGTTCGAGTCCCATTCTCAGGTACGGGTGAAGCGCTCAAGTCGGGTGACCACTAGTAGAAAAAGGGGCTTTCGTTCGGGCCTGGCCAGCCCATTAGGCCCGGTTCTTATACGAACCGGGACCAACGGGTGCATTTGTTCCGGTTCATGAGCCCAGGTGGCCGGCCAGGGCCTCGCGGGCTTTGGTCCCGGTTCTTCTGGACCCATTTGTCCCGGTTCTAGGAACGAACCGGGACCAATGGGCCTTGCTCCTGGCCCATAACCATTGGTCCCGGTTCTAGCCACGAACCGGGATAAATGATTTGCCTATATATAGCCCATCGCCAGCGAGCAGAGCACTCCATCCTGCTCTGTTTTTGCTGGCCGGCGAGGGGAGGGCATTTGGGTGCTCGAGCTCACCTCCTATGCACATGAGGTGTTCTATGAAATGTCCGAGTCACACTAGTTAATATTTCTTCTCTCGAAACTCGACCTCCGAGCTCCATTTTCCCCGAGATTTTTCTAGGTTTAGCGGTCCGTCACGTCCCGTCTCCGTCTTCACCGCCGTAGATCGCCCGCGCCGATCTCGTCACCGGCACCACCGTGGTGAGCCTCTTGTCTTATCTTCTTTCTGAAAGAAAAAAAATCTTACTTGAGATATATACTTGTCTAATTTTCTTACTTTTATTATTCCTTGTTATTATATAGTGCGATGGTTCTCGTATTCCGCCCGTCGGCCCTCGCCCCTGCCTATGATTCGGATGTGGTATATATTATCTTTTTATAACTATTTGGTTCATTTATTGTTTATGACAATTATGCCGACCAACATGACATAGATTTTATTTATGTAGGAGGTGGTTGAACCGGAAATTCCAACTGACCCTATTGTCGAGAGGTTAAATTTAGTCGAAGAAGAAAACAATTACTTGAAGGAAAAAATAAAAAAAATTGAGGAGGAGAAGATGATATTGGAGTTGCATGTTGCGGATGTCGTCGATGATCACAAGATCAAGATGGATGCAATGCGGTTGAAGATTAGAAATATTAGAAAATATGTCATTCATACCGAGGCTTGGTATCATTATGCCGTTGGATCAATTGTTACCTTAGTTGTGATTATGATCGCACTTGTTGTTGCATTGAAAGGTTTTACATAGTTTTAATGTATGGTTTAACTAGATGCTCTGGAGAGCTATATGTTGTTCAATTTGAACTATGTATGTACTTTGGTTTTAATGTGATGATGAACTACTATTAATTTGGTCACTTATCTATCCATGTTCATTTGTAATGCTTTTCAATTTCAGGGTCTTATAGCTGAAAAAATCAGTAAATGCATGAAAAATAACAAATGAAGTCAGAAAGGTTTGTAAATTGATGATGTGGCTTTGAATGGTGCATTTTGAACATAGAAAAACTATGGAGTTCAAATAAGTTCAAAAAATGTAATCCTTTTGTAACAGATGAGTTTCCGTATGAAACCCTGATACTTCGAAAGAGATTGCCCGTTTTGTACACGAAGTGCATCCAGTTTTTGCCGTAAGCCTCTCTACTTTCTTGCACATACTATGTGGGTGAAATGATGATACCATGCCAACTTTTAACCTTTTCGAGTTCATTTGAAATGCTTTTCAATTTCGTGGTCTTATATTTGGAAAAAAATCAGAATGCATGAAAATGACAAATGAAGTCGAAAGGGTTGAAAATTGATGATGTGGCTTTGAATGGTGCATTTTGAACATAGAAAACTATGGAGTTAAAATAAGTTCAAAAAATGAAATCCTTTTGTAATGCATTTAGTTTCCTTATGAAACTCGATTATTTGAAAGAGATTGTCCGCTTTGTACACGAAGTGCATCCAGTTTTGCCGTAAGCTCTCTACTTTCTTGCACATGCTATGTGGGTGAAATGATGATACCATGCCAACTTTTAACCTTTTCAGAGTTCATTTGAAATGCTTTTCAATTTCGTGGTCTTATAGCTGAAAAAATCAAAATACATGAAAATAACAAATGAAGCCACAAAGGGTTGAAAATTGATGATGTGGCTTTGAATGGTGCATTTTGAACATAGAAAAACTATGGAGTTTAAATAAGTTCAAAAAATGAAATCCTTTTGTAATGCATTTAGCTCGTATGAAACCCCGATACTTTGAAAGAGAAACAAAATAAAATAATCAAGAAATGCATGAAAATTTAATAGCAAAAAGAATTATCTCAAATAAAATAAATATGTAATTTGAAACAAAATAATATAAACTTTAATAAAATATATAAGTAGAAACAAAATAAAATAAAATAAAATAAACTTTAATAACATAAATAAAATTTATGAAACTAAAAATATCAAAGTATTTTCTGTTCAAAACATTATAAGCAACCTCTAAAATTTATGAAACTGAAATTATATAAAATTGATGCAACTAAAATCATCAGAGTATTTTCTTTTCAAAATCATTAAAAGCAAAAATAATTTTCATAAAGAACTTTGTTTGTTAGAAACTTTAATAGCAAATATATAAGTGTCGGTGGGAAACGGCACCTATGGGATCACTGGAATCCCTACTGTGGTTGCGGGGCGCTAGATTGTGGGAAGAGCGACTAGCAGCAAAGACAGGATCGCTTACCTGTGTTCGGGCCGCGAGGATGCGAAACCCTAGTCCTACTTTGGTGGGTGTATTTCGAGAGTTCTTGAGCTCTCGAACTAGCTGTGGTCAGCGCGTGGTTCGAAAGAGCCGAATCCTTCTCCTCATCGCCTCGGGCCTCCTTTTATAGGAAAAAGGGGTTGCCACAGTGGCACTCATGAGGTGGAAAGGTGTACAGTGTTGCGAGGTTATCCCTCATATTACAGGACAAGACGCATTAAATGCGAGCTTAGGTGTCCTCTCGCTTTATTGGGGACGGGCGAGGCCCGCCCCGTCTGCTGTCCGCTCCTCCTTGCTTCGACACGCCTCGCCAGCGATGCGTGTGGCGCCATGTAGGCAGGCAGGCAGCTGAGGTGGCGCGGTGGTGGAGTCTTCAGGAAGGGCTGCGTGTTGCCACGCAGGTGCCTGCCCAACTGGTTGGGTCGGCAGCTGCATGCGAACGGCGACGGATACTTGGCTGGCGTGGGCCTGGCAGTAGCCCTGCTGGCACGCTTAGCGAGGGCCTTGCCAGGTGGCCCGGCAAGGGTCGTGCCGCGGCACGCTGTCATCCCCGGCAAGGACCTTGCCGGGGGTCTCGTGGGCTCTCGGCAAGAACCCTGCCGAGGATCTGTTGCCTTCCTATCCTCTTTGATCTTGGCTATTCTTTGTCTTCATGTAGATCTGCATGCCACCACGGAGGTGACTCCCGGGCCCTGTCCCCAACGCGTTTGCCCAGCGTTAGTGGGCTCAAAGGTGGCTCGCTCAGTTGGTGTGGGCGAGCTGCCCCGGCAAGGGCCTTGCCGGGGCCGCTGAGGCTGCCCCCCGGCAAGGGTCCTTGCCGGGGAAACCTGCTTCGTCCATCCGACCTTTATGGCCTTGGCCCTTGCCGTTGCTTTGTTTGCCTTGTGCCTTCGGCTCCTCTCCGGCTTCCCTTTCCTGCCCTGTTATGCGTGGCCGTGGCGGGTGGCTCTGACTGCCCGTGCACAAGTAAAGGGGTCAAAAGCAGAGCCCCTACTTTTGTACACCGACAGGAGCCCCCGGGCCTAGGCCATACATAAGTGCAACACGTTGTTGGGCCAGGCCCAGAACGGTGCGCGGGTAGCTGGGGCGGATTTTTATGGCGGTAACTGTTCCATCCGCTGCGCTTCCCCACGACCCGTGTTGAACGCACGTCGTGGGGGTCGTGCGCATGCATGACGGAAGCATGCTGGCGTCATCCCGCGGTGGACAGTAAAGAGGCGGCTTGCGTGTCTCTTTGAGACCGCAGGGCCGCTGCTCATTTATCGCCTCGCTGGGAACCGCCGCCCACGCGCCCCATCGCGCTTATCCTCGCGCCACGCTCGCTGCATGCACGGCGTGGCGTAATGACAGCGCGGATGTGAGAAGTTGTGCGCGTGCATGGGTCGATTCCCACGCACCTTCAATGGAGCGGGGAGGGCGGTCGACGGCCCCGCTTGCTGTCACTTCAATGGGCCGGATTGGCCGAGAGGGGGCGACCGAGCCTCGCCCCGCCCCTTTATAAAGAGGGGAGCGGGAGGAACGATGCCTCTCAACCCTTCTCCATCTTCCTCTCCCCATTCCTGCTTCCTGCTTTCTTCTGCCATGGCGAGGGGGCATGGTGACGCTTCATCGGTGGCGGCGAGAGTTTCGGCCAGACAGCGCATTGCTCCTCCCCAAGAGCTCGTAGCGGCAGAGCCGACCGCTAGAGGAAGGGGGAGGGGGCGAGGTCGAGGCCGTCGTGGTGCCCGAGGGAGAGGAGGACGGGGCGGCAGGTCAGCCTCGCCTCCGCCAGCAGCCCCTTCTCCGATGGAGGGCCACGCTGGGGAAAACCCTTGCGAATTCTTCGGCAGGCTGCGCCAGCCACCGCGCCGTCGCCTTCGCCTCCCGACTCCATTTGCGCAGGAGATGGAACTGGATCCGCCGCAGGCGTTGCGGCTGCATATGAGGGGTTGTGGGAACAGTGGCACATGGGCCGACGTCGAGTTCCCCGCCCCTCACGTCATGTATCTCCACCGAGGGTGGAAGACCTTCGCTCGCCTCCACAGCTTGACAGAGGGGCTCACTCTCCATTTAAAACTAATGGAGAGTGGCCTCCTCTCCGTCAAGATCTTCGGGCACTTCGGGACTCGCGTAAGGTGCTGCGTGGAGAGCTCTTCTAACGATGAAGATTCCTCCTCGAGCGAGAGTGGCGAGGAAGACAACGTCAGCGACGACGAGGCTAGCGGGCGGCAGGATGACGGGTCCGACTAGGCGTCGGGCGCCGCTCTGAGCAGCACCGGCGACCCCATCATCTGTGTTGCCGGCTGCTTGAACTTCTCGGGGTCATCTCCTTGGGCGGCTGGCGTTGGGAGGCTGCGGAAGAGGAAGAGGGCGGGCGACAAGGCCGTCAAGTCGGAGTACACGGGCAGCGACGCCTTTGTCACGTATTGACGTCCTGCCGCCTCGTCTTCGAGCTCTCCCTCCGGCGCCGCCATCACCATCCAGCCCTTGGACGGCCACCGGGATGTTCTCTTGGTGTCTTCTGCCACTCGTATCTCGCCTAGGCGCCCCTTTTGCCCTTCTGCTTTCTTGTTCCATTTCCTGAGGAGAGGGACAAGAAAGGGATTACGGGCACCTTATCTCTTTTTAGTCTTGTAAGCCTTCGGGCCTTTGTTAACTTTATAACTTGTAATCCCCTTGCTCATGTTTTTCATTTCGTATGAACTGTACCTGTACGGGATGTTTTTTTAATGAAAAAGGGATGTTTGCCGGGTTTTTCGTTCGCGGGTGGAACCCACGACAAGGAGCGAATCCTTGTTATTTTTTTAAGATAAACGCCGCCTCGGCAACAGGCCTTGCCGCTCCCCACTCGCCGACCTTTCTCATGCCCTTGGCGGAGGCTGGGATGAGGTGGGCTTAGGCTCCTCGTTCCACTTCTTTGCTGCCGCGGCTACGACCAAATTCAGACCCAGGAGATAATCCTTGGGTGCCGAGAAAGGGGAGCACGGTAGCCTAGAAATAAAACGAGGTTTCGCATTCCCCAATCCATAACGAAATGCATGATAGAGGATAAAATACTTATCTGGATCTGCAGCCCCCGGCAACCTTGGTTCGCCATGGATGGATCCTTGTACTTGCAGCCCCCGGCAACTTTGGCTTGCCGGGGTCGGGGCATCGGTCTGTTCCTTTCTCCCAAACAGCTTGGCAGCAATGCTCATGTGCCCTGTGAACCAAAAGGGACAGAGAAGAACAGAGAGAGGCTCACTCGACCTCTAAGCTAGGGGTTAACCGCCGCCAAGCACTATCAACCCTAACCGAGGAGGAGACTCAACCTAGCATGCATGCTATAACTTAGGGCGCCAGCGCTTCATTTATTTATGCTCAGGGTCTGCGCCTGGCTTTGTACAAAGGGTTACATGCCTTGTCGGTAAGGCTTGTACAAAAGGGTGGCTTGCCGGGAGGCCCGGCAACCGTGCCTTATGGGTAGAACTTGCGAAGATGCTCGATGTTCCAGGAGTTGCTCACTGGAATGACATCCTCGATATCCAGTCAGACTGCGCCGGGCCTGGTGACTCGTGTTACCTGATAAGGGCCCTCCCACTTCGGTGTCAACTTGTTGGAATTCTTGGCCGACTAAACGTGCCGAAGAACAAGGTCGCCTTCCTCAAAGCTCCGCATGAACCTTGCGGTTATGGTAGCGGCGCAAGGTTTGCCGGTAGCGTGTTGCTCGACACCGCCGAGACGATCTTCCTCAAGGAGCGCGCGTCATCTTTGCCACAATCGCTCTTGCTCAAGCTCATCATAAGCGAGCACTCGAGGTGACCCAGATATGAGTTCCGTGGGAGAATCGCTTCGCCCCGTAGACCAGGGCAAAGGGTGTCTCGCCGGTGGCTCGATTTGGCGTCGTTCTGATCGACCAAAGAACCGCCGGCAGTTCGTCAATCCAGCACCTTCCACTCTTGCGCAGCCTGTCGAAAGTCTTCGTTCTTAAGCCTCGCAGAACTTCAGCATTGGCTCTCTCTGCTTGGCCGTTGCTCCGTGGGTGTGCCACGGAAGCAAAACAGACCTTGCTACCGATATCCACAATGTATTGCATGAAGGCATGGCTTGTGAACTGTGTGCTGTTGTCGGTGATGATCCGGTTGGGTATCCCAAAACGGCACACCAGTCCCTTGAAGAACTTGATGGCTGACTGCGCCGTCACCTTCCTCACTGCTTCCACCTCCGGCCACTTTGTCAACTTGCCGATTGCGACGTACAAGTACTCAAAGCCCCCGACAAAACGGGGGAATGGGGCCAATATGTCGAGCCCCTAGACCGAGAAGGGCCAGGAGAGAGGGATAGTTTGAAGGGCTTGAGCTGGTTGATGAAGCTTCTCTGAATGGAACTGGCACGCTTCACACTTGGTTACTAGTGCCGTCGCATCCTGGAGGGCGGTGGGCCAGAAGAAACCTTGCCGGCAAGGGCCCTCGACCCTATGTGGGAGCCACATATGCCTCCATGTATCTCTGCCAACAGCTTTAGTCCGTCTTCCCGGGAGATGCACTTCAGTTTCACCCCATTCGGTCTTTTTATGTACAATACGTTATCAACGAATTGGTACGGAGCAGGCCGGCGGGCTACTCTTTCTGCCTCTTCCTGCTCCTCAGGAAGCTCTCCTTTCTGAAGGAATCGGACGGTGTGCTGCGCCCATGCCGGAGCCTGTGGCTCGACGACAAGGACCAAAGGCGCCTCTTCGCCACGGAGCGCCGCCCACGGCCATGACCTCGAGGTCCCGCCGAGTTGGTTGTCTGCGGCAGGATCGGCATCCACGGCAACATCTTCGCCGCGGCTCCGGGAGCTCTGGGAAGTACTTGCCGAGCCTAGCTTCCTCCGCTTGTTCTCGCCCGGCCGACGGCTCAACGGATGGTTGAGTTAATCAAGCACAAAAGTACCGGTTCCATAGGTAGCTTGAGGGCGGGCGCTGATGTAGTCGGCAATGTCGTTCTCCATCCGAGGGACATGCTCCGCTTGTATACCGTCAAAGCGCTCCTCCAGTTTCCTCACCTCATCTACGTAAGCTTCCATCAACGGGCTTTGATAATATTTGTTGACCTGCCTGATGACGAGTTGCGAGTCGCCCCTGACGATGAGCTTTTTAACTCCGAGGTTCGCCGCGATCCTGAGACCGGCAAGCAAACCCTCGTACTCGGCGGTGTTGTTGGTTGACATCTCCCGGGGAAAGTGCAGCTGGATGACGAATTGAGGTGTTTCTCCGTGGGTGCGATAAGCAAGACACCAAAGACCGACGCTTTGTAGTGAAAAGGCCCCATCAAAGTACATGATCCAGCTTGCCGCTTGTTTCCTTGCCGAGGGTAGTCTCCGTACTCTTCATCGGGCATCGAGGTCCATTCTGCAACAAACTCCGCCAAGACTCGCTCGATCGCCGAGGTACTTTCAAACTTTAAACCAAAACTTGACAGCCCAAATACCATTCCACGATCCTCCCGCTGCATCCGGGTTATGCAAGATCCATTGCAACGGAGGCGGTGACCACCGTGATCTCGCGGCGCTGAAGTAATGGCGCAGCTTCCTCAAGCCATAAGGAGGTCAAGAGCAGCTTTTGCACACCGAGTACTCGACCTAGCCCCTCGCAAGAGGGAGTCGATTTAACTAAACCGGTGTTGTACCATTTTCTTCTTCGCGCCTCTTCACCCGTCACGTGGGTCCTGTCATGTCAAGGCGGCCTCCGCCGAGGACTTAGTCTTGCTGAATTGAGCCCTCGCTGGGAGGGTTCCGCTTGCCATCTGCTGACTCTCGCCATCGCCACGCTTTTCTCGCCGACCTCTCTCGCGCCACTAGTGCGGCGCTAACCACCTGATTTGTTGCCTCTAGATAAAGCAGCAAGCAGTTCTTGTGGTTTGGGCGCAACCAGACCGGAGTAGAGGAGAGGTATTTCTTCAAATCTCGCAGCGCTGCTCTCTTCTCCGGGTCCACTCCATCGCCCCGCCTTCTTCGTGATCTTGAAAAAGGAAGGGCACGCCCGCCGACTTGAGATGAACTGCTCATGGCAGCAACGCAACCAAGGAGCCGACGCACGCCCTGATCCGCTTTGGGTGCCTCGATCGCTCGATGGCCATGATCTTATCTGGGTTTGCTTCAATCCCGCTAGACACAAAGAACCCGAGAAGCTTGCCGACGGGACATCAAGACACACTTCTCGTGGTTCAACTTGAGGTTGATCTTGCGCAGGTTTGTAAATGTTTCCTCCGATCTTGCACAAGGGTTGCTTTGTCCTTGGTTTTGACCACTATGTCATCCATATAAGCTTCCATATTTCTATGTAGTCGGGCTCAAAACCAATTTGGACTGCTCTTGCAAAGGTTGAGCCAGCACTCACAACCCGAAGGCATCCGTAAAAGCAATACATACCACACGGGTGATGAATGCTGTCTTTTCCTCATCTTCTTTTGTCATGAAGATCTGGTGGTATCCTGAGTAGGCGTCAAGGAACGATAACAGGTCACACCCAGCCATGGAGTCAACAATCTGGTCGATGCGCGGTAACGGGAAGGGATCCTTTGGACAGGCCTTATTGATGTCTTTGTAATCAATACACAGCCTCCACTTCCCATTTGCCTTGCGCACTACTACCGGATTGGCCAACCACGTTGGATGGAGTATTCTCTCACCAAGCCCGCCGCCTAGCTTTCGATTTCCTCCGTGATGAACTCCCGCTTTTCAGAGCTTGCTTCCGACCTTCGCTTGACGGGTCGCAAGATAAGGACAGACAAGAAGGTGGTGCTCAATCACCTCCCTAGGAACGCCGGGGATGTCGGAGGCTTGCCATGCAAACACATCGACATTCGCCCACGGAAGGTGACGAGCTCGCTTCCTATTTGTTGCCGAGGGTGGAGCTTATTGTAAAGCTCCCTCGTGCCATCCTCCTTGATGGGCACCTTCTTGGTCTCTCGTGGTGTGGCTCTGGACTTCTTGCTCTTGCCGGCGGAGCTCTCTGGCATGTTCTCAACGGAAGCGCAACACCCCGAAGAGGTGCGCTTGCCGGAGTGGGTGCGAGGGGTCTCGCCGGTCTTCTTCGGGCTCCATCGGCAGGAGCAGTGCCTTAGCGGCAGCCGCTGAATCGCTTCCCGGTAGAGTTGGTCGGCGAGATCAACGATCTTTCTTGTCGGAGGGGACGGTGATGATGTTTGTCGGTGTCAAACCGCGGATCTCGGGTAGGGGATCCCGAATCGCTGTGCGTCTAGGCAAATGGTAACAGGAGACAAGGGACACGATGTTTTTACCTGTGTTCGGGCCTTCTCGATGGAGGTAATACCCTACCCTGCTTGATTAATATTGATGATATGGGTAGTACAAGAGTAGATCTACCACGAGATCAAGGAGGCTAAGCCCAGAAGCTAGCCTATGGTATGATTGTTGTTCGCCCCACGGACTAAAACCCTCCGGTTTATATAGACACCGGATAGGTTAGGGTTACAGTAGTCGGTTACAATGGTAGGAGATCTACATATCTCAGATTGCCAAGCTTGCCTTCCACGCCAAGGAAAGTCCCATCCGGACACGGACGAAGTCTTCAATCTTGTATCTTCATAGTCTTGGAGTCCGCCGTGATGATAGTTCGCTATCCGGACACCCCTAGTCCAGACTCCTCAAGAGCCTGAACCAGGCTTCAATGGCGATGAGTCCAGCAAGATATTGTCTTCGCATTGCAAGGCGAAGTCCTCCTCCGAATACTTCATAGAAGGTTTTGAACACAAGGACGGTGTCCGCTCGCAAAACAAGTTCCACATACTACAGAGAGGGAATAACTTTCGATAGATCTGCTGACGATTCCGCGGGCGTGACATCACACCACGGCCAAGCCTTTATATGAATCGCTTTTTACTATTCCACCTTAGCGCTTAGCGAGGCGGTTTCTTGGCACGCCTTTATCAAAGCGTAGATCGCGCCTTATTCCGGGATTCCCATCAATACGGACGCAGTAACCCAACTGTGTTCGCTGGCACGCCTCTATCAAAGGCGAGTCCTAATCGACCACGGGAGGGCTCTTGGTATTCAACCTCTTTATAATGAGATCAAGGCCCTCTTCTTTTTACACCTCCATCGATTTCGCCTCGCGCTCGAAGTTCTAACACCCAAAGTTTCAGATTTAGGCGCTTCGACCTTCGACGATGTCCGCTCCGACCAGCACGGCCGATGGATGTCCTCTTCCGTCACGTAAGAAGATGTGCTAAAGCTGCGAGACGCCAGTATCTAACCGGCGAGATTTCAGATAGGCTGCCTCGCCCAGGCAGGTCATTCCCACTCCCGAGCCCGGGCGAGAGCGTGGTGTTCGTGGTCTCACTTCCTTCGGGTTTAGGCTTCCGACGGATCCCTTTGTGTGGGGGCTCATGTTTTATTATGGGCTGGATTTCCATGACTTGAACTGAGTCCATCCTCCATATCTCGTCATTCATTGTCGATGTGAGGCCTTCCTCCATATTACCCTCACTTTTGATTGTGGCTCAAGACCTTCAAGGTGGAGCCAAAGATGATCGAGGGGCAACAAGCAGAAAGCGGAGGGGCGGTCATAAGCAAATGTGTTGATGCTTCAGGCCCGAGGGCCCTTTTCAAGAGGAGCTTGGTTCGTGGCAACGGGAGTGGTTTTATATCACCGCCCCTGGGGCACCAAATGGGTGGCGCCCCCGCCCTCCGCCAGTCCACCACAGCGGGTGGCGCCATGGGTCAACAAGGGGCTCGACTGGGGCCGCCCAAGGACGCCTTTGTTGCAGGTCGATTCGAGACCTCCAAGAAAGAGAGATCAATCTGCTGCAAAGTGGCGCAGGTTATGTTGATTCGCGCGCCCGCCTGCAAACGCCGCCTCCGCCTGTGGGAATTTAATCCTGAGGGACCACAAGCTCTCCAAAAATTTATGGGTACGACGCCCGTGGAGATGTATAAACTGTTCTTCGGATCACAAGAGAAGTGTCCGGACCTGACTGAGGACGCAGGACTGAGCTGCAATCGCCCAGATACTCAAGTAATTAGTCCTGTATCCGGACAGGCTGTCCGTTCATTTATTGTAAACTTGTCCTTAAAGGAGTTGTTTCTTGAACAGGAGTGGATAGCCAAGGAAAAATTAATAAGGTGTCTGGCTCCCCTCCCAGAGACCACGCCGGATCCCATGCTGACCAAGATGTTGAAGGCCACGCCTTTTAAAGAAGGTGAAGGGCGGAGCGAGGAAGCAACTGCCTCCACGAAGGAGACCTTCGAGGAAGGAGGGATCAAGGTCCCACCTCCAAGGAGGGAAGAGGACCGCCTGGAAGATCCGGAGGTCAAGGCCTCAAAGAGGGAAAGAAATTCGCCAGAGAGTCCGGCGCTGGGTAGTAACCCAGCCGCACTGCTTCCCAAGGGGATCAGCCTCCAATGAGCCGTAAGTAAAAAAAAGAAGGGTCTTGTAAATAAGGAACATCCCCTGTATTTATTTCTAAAGATAACTGAAATTGTACCTTGTAGTTCGGATCTCAGCCCTTCTCAGCAGAGCTCGCCTTCGGGGATCTTCTTTCGAGATGATGGAGAGCTAAACGCTCCACCTGCCGCACCCTCATGCGAGGCGGACGACCCCGAGGTGTCGCCGCGAGGGTTTCAAGTCCGCGGGGCGGAAGGTCCGCGCCAACGGGCGCAAGCGGTCGGAGGAGTGAAGGATCTGCTCGGGCGAAGCGGTTATTCGTAAGATCACCGTGTTTCTAATGGGTACGGTGATTGAAAGAATTGCATCCGCCGAGAGCGGATTGCATGAAGCCGCCGTAAGTTTATCGACGGGGTTTGAGGTACGCAAAATGATGTACCTTCCGGCGCTTATGCATATAGAATGCGCCATGTATAGATAGTAGCCCCGAGACTCGGTATGTTGTCAAAATTGACAGCGTGCAAGGATCAAAATCTCAGTTATAACATATCACCGCTCCTAAATAGGTGGCGGGCGTCCCCGGCCAGCCGATCGATGAATATGCCGAACTAAAGCGGTAACTTGACGAGGCGGATGCGACATCGCGCTGGTCAATAAACGGTTTGACGAGTCACAAGGCATGCGATTTCACGCGGACACCGGTAAGGGAGCTTGACGCCCATGCCTTACTACTTGTATGCTTAATGCAGATGGTGCCGCTGTTGTGGAGGAGCTGCATGGGCGGAACTCGCCGAGCTTAAAGAGCAAGCCGAATATAATGCGGCCGCTTTAAGGGCGGCCAAGAGCTAGAAGCCGAACGGGCTGCTCACCACCGGGTTAAAGAGGAAATGGCCGATATGGCCGTAAAATTGAAGAATACTTCGACCGCCGCGAGGTTCTTGAAAAGAACGCAAGCGGAGCAAGAGGGCTGAAAAAGGCCACCGCCAATCCAAGGATGCCTGCTCCGCTTTGAGAGCGCCAAGGAGGAGCTGAGTCGGGCCGGGCTATTGCGGCTGGAAAACCGCTTTCGCCACGGAGGAAATATACGGATCCGGTATGCTCGCTGGACAAGTTGTGGAGTTTGAGGATGCTTATCCGACTTAGCGGCGAGCATCGCGGACGCGATTGAGCACTTCCGAGGCCGAAGGGGGCACGTAGGGAAGAGCTATATTGGTCGCAATTCCATAGTCCGGAGCGCCCTCTTCCGCTGACCGATCGGTTGGCCGAATGGGCCGAGCTGAATCGATTATCCGGACTTGCCATGAAGCATGTCATGACTCATTTGTGGCCGTGCAGACCTCAAAGCGAAGAGTTATTTTGGCTTAGTGCAGCAGCCTTGGTTCGGTATCGCAGACGACGCAATGAAGCGGTCGGCGGTATTGAGGGAGCGCGATGGCTCGCCCGTGTCAAGACATAGTGGGCGGAGATGAAGGCCACCGATGTTGCGCCCCAAGATTCGGATAGAAGCCGAGTACCTGCCGAGCACTATTTTGAGGAAGTTCTGCAGGCGCTGCTTAATAGAGACGCAATGCTCAAGGATATCATGTTTAAATGACATGTATGATTTGTGAAAACAATGTTTCAATATAATATAAGAGCTTTTTATACTTGTGTGCTCAAGTAGTAAACTACTCCCCCGTGCGGCCGCTGATGTATATGTATATATAACCTGAAAGATGGCAGTCCTTGGCTTCAGCCCCCACGCACATAGTGCGGGGGTGTTTGCAAATAAGGCGCTTTTTCACACTTAATCCAACGTCTTGGTCCTGTTAAGGAGGTGGTAGCGTAGCAAACTAGGCAACCAGACTATAATGCTTTATCACTTTCACTTAGCCATAGGAGTTCGAGGGTGGGGCTACTATATAGCCCCTGGGGGCACCGCACTCTCCCGAATTGGGTGCGATGTGCTGGCGAAAAAACTGTCCTTCACAATGCGGAGGAATTCTAAACATTCCGTGAGTCATCGAGTGGTTGACCAGTCTCGCTATATCATGACAGTCAGTTTTGGCTTTCTACTAAGGTGCTCGCCCGCCGAACCGCTGCACAATCGCAGAGTTCTCCGGTGCCGCGTTAGCCGTAGAACGGAACGTAAGGCAGCAAAACACGTGAGCCGGGCAAACCCAACATTTGACCAAAGACATGATTCGAGCTGATGCATATAAGGCCTAATCTCGAGACGCCAACACTCCCTAAGGTATTCGGTCTTTATAAAACGGGTAGAATAATGCCCTAAGCCCCGGTGTCTAGGTACGCATAAAAATTCTGGTGCGCTAATGCCAAAATGCCAGCCTCCTCCTCGGTTATAGTAAGAAACCGGGGATGTATATCAACAAGAGACAGTAAAAAGGTTTACGCAGGTCTTAATCAAAAGAATCTTGCAACGGGTCCCTACTGCACGCCCGGGCTGTGTCTCCGCAGCCGTATCCTCGACGGGTGTAGCACGTTGTTCGTCTGTAAAAGAGAGTAACTTAGTTTAAAAGAAAAAGATCGTATGCGAAAAATGTACTTTATATTAAATAAAATGAATACTTATTCGAGAAGTGAATAAAATTGAGCTTTATTGTATCTTGTTGTACATATGCAGCCCTTGTACGGGGTATGCCGCTAGTAGGCGCCGGACTCGCTTAGCCGTGTCCGGGTTCTAATTATCTATTCAGTGCTTTTGTTAGCGGAGCCGGATTGGTGTGGGGCTGTCAAGGCAGCCTCGCATTCTTCCGTGCTCGAGTAACACTTAATACTCCCTTTTACTGAGATGATGCCACATGGACCGGGCATTTTAAGTATAAGAGATGCATAATGTGGTATTGCGTTAAAGCGGGCGAAAGCTTCGCGTCCCAATAGTGCTTGATGGCTACTTTTAAATGGGGCGACATGGAAGGCTAACTTTTTCATGACGGAAGTTGTCGGATGAACCGAACACAACTTCTAGCAGTAGGGAGCCCGCATAATGGGCATATGGGCCTGTTATTACCCCTTTAAAGGAGGTGTTGCTAGGGCTAATTTTGGTTGGGTCTATCCCCATCCTCATGGATTGTGTCCTCGATATATCAGGTTTATGTCATCGCCGCCATCCATGAGGACTTGTGTAAATTGAATCCGCCAATTATAGGATCCAATATCAAGGCAGTCCATCCCGCGTTCAATACTTTCGAATAGTCCCGTGGTCGAAGGTGATTGGTTTTGACAACCAGCGTTGGTACTCCGCTAGGGCAGTTTGTGCGCGCGCATTTTAGTGGGTGCCGCTCTTTTTCCCTTTGATCACGGAAGTGAGTTTACTGTTCTAACCTCTTGTGGGAAGTTCTTTTGTTTTCCGGGGCTCGCTTGTGGTGCTCGCCATCGCCTTCACTTGGTGTGTCGAGCCCTTGTGTTCGGGCGTTGAGTCTGCCGGACTGTTTGAAGACCCAACAATCTCTGTGGGTATGGTTTGCGTGCCTCCCGGAGTACTATGGATTTGACATATCTTGTCCAAGATTTTGTTTGTTGATAGCTCATCGCTATTGTCCTTAAGGGGCAGTTTTTATTGTTCTCGCCGTGAGCTTTTGAATCCGGCGCTGATCGCCGTGTTTTTGGACCGCTCTTTTAATCCGCGCTGGTCCTTGTTGCGCCATGGTTTCCCATTTCCATCCCTCGACTTCGGATGTACTTGGGTCGCTGGTGCTGCATCTTGCTAGCCAGCTATCCTCTCCCGTGCAAAAGCGGGTCATGAGGCTTGTTAATGCGGCCATTGTTATTGGCTTTTCTTGGCCGAGGTGTCTGGCGAGCCATTCGTCTCGGACGTTGTGTTTTTTTTAACCTTGAAACAGTAGGAGAGGCTCCTACTGCAAATTAAATAAATGAATCAGCAGTTGTACATGAGTGTAATGTTACATATCCATCCCACTTTGTGGGTGGAAGGGGGGGGGGTGCTGGAACTACAAGGTTTCTAAGAAGGAAAGTAGGAAAGGTTTATTCTTCTCTCCTACCCTATAGGTTAGGAGAGCTAAGTCTTCTCGCAGTCTAGAGAGCCAGGAGTTTGTGGAGGGGGTTATTCCTCTGAAATGTTTATTGTTCCTTTCTTTCCAAATGCTCCAAGCAGATTGAAGTAAGATCTCCACAAATAAGGGTCGGTTCCAAGATGTTTTAGCTGCTTCCACCCAGTCCAATCTATTGCCTGAGGAGGTCCCTTGAATTCCAATTTTGGCCCAACGGAGCAAACTAAAGGGACATTGAAAGAAAAGGTGTTCCACCATTTCATCCTTGCATGTAGGGCAAAGCAGACAGTCAAACGTGTTACCAATGTTATAATGTCTCAAGGCTTCAACATATTTCGTGTTCAACCTGTCCGAAAGTAGGAGCCACCCAAAACTTTGAGTTTCATCGTGGTTTTTGATTTCCAAAGCCATGAGAATGCAGGATGAGCTTGAATATCTCTCAAGTAGAAATCATAGAATTTGTTGGCCGATAGAATTTGGAACCCCGGTATACATCCATTCATCATGTTCTAGATGATCTTCAAGTTGAACGCCCAAGGTCAGGAGTTGTAAGTCTCGGTCTCTCGCATGGGCCTGTTCGACAAGGGTAAGTGAAACGCTTGCAAGCTGGTGGTTCCAAGAAATGCCGCAACTGAGATGTCTTCATCTTTTGCAAAAGAGAAGGCGCGTGGGTGGGTTTCCGCTAGAATCTCATCCAGCCACGGACGTTGTGTTTGAAGGCCGCTAAGGCTTCAAGGTCCTGACAATGACTATTTGGTTCTTTTTAGTAAGGAACATGTTCCAGAATTTCGGGCTGACTCTCCGGCTGTTGAGTTATGTGACTTAGATCGTCTCAGATCCGGAGGGCGGACATAGGTCCCCGAAAATTTGTTCAAACACATCCTCGAGCTCTTCCCAGCTTCCAATGGTATTTTCAGGAGGCTTTTAAGCCAATGCCGAGCTGGCCCTTTGAGTTTGAGGGTAAGTATTTTATGGCGTGAGATCATCTCCTCTAGCCATGTATATGTGGAGGATGTAATCCTCAATCCGCACTATAGGGTCTGTTGTTCCGTCAGATGCCTCTATGTTTACGGGTTTGAACTCACTGGAAATTCATGATCCAAAGACCTCATCGGTGAAACATAGGGGTGTGCGGCGCTCGTATTTGGGTGTGTCGTGATGTTCGGATATTTGGCGGTTGCATTGCTTTGAAGAGCTTGCTTTTCGCCCATAGATGGACCTAATCGGGCCATCCTTTTGATGTGAATCCTTATGCGGATCGCGCATCGGCTTGTGTGCGGCGCCATTTGCCGCTCTCTTTTTGCCGGGGTCGCCCATCCGACCTGGTGGCCTTCTTACTTTTTGATTGTGGGGTTCTATGGCCTCCTCATCAAATTCGGGCGTAGTTTTCTTTGGGTAGTTTCTTTGTTCGGGCGATCGTCGCCAGATTTGTCTCATGTGTTGAATACTTTGCTCCATCTGATTCTGAGTGCATGTTCCGCTGTTTTGAGCTTCCCTTCTGCTTTTTCAGGCTACGCGCAGTGGTGACAAGCCTTTTGTGGAGGTTATTCTGTCCAACAATTTGTTCGGCGTGAGATCGTCCGGACTGTTATCTTCGCCGGGGACGGGTTGTTTATCCAAGTTGTCCTGTTCGGACGGTTGCTCAATGGAGTGTTCGTCGTCCACTGGTTCACCCTGCTCTATGGCTGGGTCTTTGTTGAGGCGGGACTTGGTGCGGCGTTTATGTTGCCATTTTGACTGCTTTTCAAGGGATTTATCCTTCGTAGCGTCCCGTTGTTCCTCGTCTTCATTTCCTTTAGGTGTATCCACCAAGTATACATCATGGGATGAGGTGGTTGTCCAGCCTCCTATAGGTGCTGGTTCATGGTTGTCTCCTACATCGTCGTCCATACCGTCGATGTCTTCGGAGTCGAAATCGAGCACGTCATGTAAGCTTTCGACAGTGGCTACGAAGTGGGTGGTGGGTGGGCGTTGAATTTCTTCGTCGTCCGTATCCCAACCTTCCTAACCGTAGTCTGTCCAGGACTCTCTGGATAAAGAGAGAGACTTTAGTGAATTCAGGATGTCGCCAAAGGGCGAGTGCTGAAAGATGTCCGCGGCAGTGAACTCCATGACCGGCGCCCAATCAGATTCGATTGGCAAGGGCGCGGAGGGTTCGGAGTCCGGAGAGGAGTCCGGCACCCTGGAGTCAAGGTCTTTGCAAAGGACAGGGATGGAGTTCGGCTCGATCGCCGTAGAGATTTCAGCCCCCGAGGTGGTGTCCACCCAACCATCCTCGATCGGCGAGATCGGCTCCGAATCGATGTTCGGAGCGGACACTAGTGCGGCCTCCAGGACACTGTTCGGCGGTAGAGTTAGATCATGCCCATCGAGACAGCGCGGCGCGCTTGGCTGTGGCTTGACTCCGTCGGAGATCAAGTCTCCGCGGATGTCGACCGTATGATTCAAGCTTCCAAATCTGACCTGATGGCCAGGGGCATAGCTTTCGATCTGCTCCAGATGGCCAAGCGAATTGGCCCGCAGTGCAAAGTCGCTGAATACGAAGATCTTTCCGGTGAGAAAAGTCTCACCCTGGACGCGCTCGTTGTTGATGATTGAAGGAGCCATCAGGCCTATCGCTGACGATACGAGGAACTCTCAATGAAAGCACCAATGTCGGTGTCAAACCGGCGGATCTCGGTAGGGGGTCCCGAACTGCGCGCCTAGGCGGATGGTAACAGGAGACAAGGGACACGATGTTTTTACCTGTGTTCGGGCCCTCTCGATGGAGGTAATACCCTACCCCGCTTGATTAATTTTGATGATATGGGTAGTACAAGAGTAGATCTACCACGAGATCAAGGAGGCTAAGCCCTAGAAGCTAGCCTATGGTATGATTGTTGTTCGCCCCACGGACTAAAACCCTTCGGTTTATATAGACACCGGATAGGTTAGGGTTACAGAGTCGGTTACAATGGTAGGAGATCTACATATCCAGACGCCAAGCTTGCCTTCCACGCCAAGGAAAGTCCCATCCGGACACGGACGAAGTCTTCAATCTTGTATCTTCATAGTCTTGGAGTCCGCCGTGATGATAGTTCGCTATCCGGACACCAACTAGTCCAGACTCCTCAATGTTCATCGCCCGGCATCTTCAAAGATGTTGTAGGCGAGGTGAATCCGCCATGAACTTGGCTAGTGCCGGGCGGCCGAGGATCCCGCTAGGCAAGGGATCTCGGACACATCGAAAACAATCCTTTCCGTCCTATGGTTTAGCTCGTCTCCGAATGTCACGGGCAGCGTGACCTTTCCCTTTGGCTGGCTCCTCCCTGGGTTAACCCCTTGGAACGTGCCCGTCTCCTCGAGGTCTCCATCGAGGACCTGCAGCCTTTTGACCACAACAGGCGAGATCAAGTTCACGCCGGCCCCGTCGTCAACCAACATCTTTGTCACCTTGAGGTTGCGGATTGTTGGTGAAACCAACAATGGCAAGCACTCGACCGCAGTGGTGCGGTCAGGGTGGTCCTCGGTGTCAAAGATGATGGGCGTGCTGGACCATTTCAGGGGCTTCCGTGCGTTGAACGATGGCTCCACCGCCGTGATCTCACGCGCCCACTGCTTGAGTTGGCGGTGGGATGTATGCAGCGAGGCGCCACCATCGACGCACATGGCCTATGTGGCTTTCTGAAACTCGTGGTCGCCGGACTCGTCGTCCTCGCCATGATCATCGCCTTCCTGCTTTTGTCACGGCCCGGGCGGGCCTCTCCGCTGATTATCCTTGCCGCGGGCGGCCTCCTTGGCCGCCACGCTTGCCGGATCCTCGGCACCATCCGGGCCTTTCTCCTTGTCCCGCCGCCATACTCGGCTTTCGCTTCTCGGCGAGCAGATCTACTTGCCGCCGGTTTTGGAGGTCATGGCCCTTGGTGCGGTGGATCTTGCAAGATCGCTTGTCGGAGCCTCCTGGCTTGTCGGCGTCGCTAAGTCCGCAGCGACACACCCGCAACCTCCTTGCCGGGTCGCCGCTTTGGTCTTCTTGGTGGCGCCGTGTCGTCGGATCCTCAACGGCAAGCACAGCTTTGCCTTTGCGCTTCTCGCTATGGCGCCACCCTTCTTCTTTGGGGTGGCGGTGTCGCCATGGAGTCAATTTCAGCGCCGCATCTTCGCCGGGTACTTCCTTCCTTCTTCGCGAAGATAGATCGGCTAGGACATAAAGCTCGCCACATCCTTGACCTTGTTCATCGCCAGCTCTTCAAAGATCTTGCGGTTGCGCACATTCGATGGAACGACCGATCACGGCGGCGGGATGAACATCGGGATGTTGTATCGCACCCGCTGAACCTTTGGATGTACTTATGCAAGTTTTCCCTTCCTTCGGGGATGATGTGTAATCATTCGCCGCCATGAGCTTGGTGACCCCGCAAAGGCGCCAACAAACTCATGGCACAGATCCGCCCAAGAAGAGATTGAATCCACCGACAAGTGCATCAACCATGACATAACATTAGGCTTGAGTGCCAACGGGAAGTAGTTGGCAAGCACCTTATCGTCGCGGGCCCCATCAGCTTGCATCGCGATGGTGTAGATGCTAAGGAACTCTGACGGGTGAGTCTTGCCGTTGTACTTCTCGCCAACGTCGGGCTTGAACGTACAGTGGGAGGGCCACTGGAACTGCCGCAGCTCACGGGTGAAGGCCGGACAACCCACCTCGTAGGGTAGGCCACCGTAGCCTACCAGCGCTGGGTGGTCCATAACGGGCCCTGTCCGACTGGTGGCGCGCGTCACGTGGCGCTCGATCGTAGTTCGAGCGTCCTCATGAGCCCGCTCCCGAAGGACTTGATGCTGATCGCGGTTGGCTCGCGGGTCGGCCGACGCGATGGAGATATCATCACGAACGTCGTCATGACGGACTGACACCCGGGGCGGTCGGGATGGAGGTGGGGAGTACACCGTGGCCGCATCGCCTCCGGCACGGCCTCCGCTGGCATGCGGTGGCCCGGTGGAGCGATGGCCTACGGGTCCCGCCGGTCGCAACTCATCGTTGTTGGCGATGCCGACGAGGCTCCGGACGGTGGCCCTCTATTCGCCGAAGCCCGTGGCGGAGGAAAATCGAGGAGCATTCTTGCGTGCTAGGGCTCACCGGCGTGGGTGGCGGCGAAAGGTGGGTGGACCGCGATGCGCCTCGACTTCTAACCACGTTAGAAGGAGCTGCGTCACGGCCCCACAGCCGTTCGCCACCTCCATCAGCACCTCGGCGCGCATGCTGGCCCTCTTCATCATGTGATGGGCGCACGGGACTCTTCCCAGGGCGGCGCGCAGGGTCACCGACAGGGTGACGCTGCTCATCACGCACAACCTGGGAAGAGCGCGCTGTGGGCGTCGGTGTTGGCTGATGTCAACTACACAACCTTCTTCTTGTAGACGTTGTTGGGCCTCCAAGTGCAGAGGTTTGTAGGACAGTAGCAAATTTCCCTCAAGTGGATGACCTAAGGTTTATCAATCCGTGGAGGCGAGAATGAAGATGGTCTCCTCAAGCAACCCCGCAACCAAATAACAAAGAGTCTCTTGTGTCCCCAACACACCCAATACAATGGTAAATTGTATAGGTGCACTAGTTCGGCGAAGAGATGGTGATACAAGTGCAATATGGATAGTAGATATAGGTTTTTGTAATCTGAAGATATAAAAACAGCAAGGTAACTAATGGTAAAAGTGAGCGTAAACGGTATTGCAATGATAGGAAACAAGGCCTAGGGTTCATACTTTCACTAGTGCAAGTTCTCTCAACAATAATAACATAGTTGGATCATATAACTATCCCTCAACATGCAACAAAGAGTCACTCCAAAGTCACTAATAGTGGAGAACAAACGAAGAGATTATGGTAGGGTATGAAACCACCTCAAAGTTATTCTTTCCTATCAATCCGTTGGGCTATTCCTATAAGTGTCACAAACAGCCCTAGAGTTCGTACTAGAATAACACCTTAAGACACAAATCAACCAAAACCCTAATGTCACCTAGATACTCCAATGTCACCTCATGTATCCGTGGGTATGATTATACGATATGCATCACACAATCTCAGATTCATCTATTCAACCAACACATAGAACCTCAAAGAGTGCCCCAAAGTTTCTACCGAGAATCAAGACAAAAACGTGTGCCAACCCCTATGCATAGGTTCATGGGCGGAACCCGCAAGTTGATCACCAAAACATACATCAAGTGAATCATGTGATATCCCATTGTCACCACAGATACGCACGGCAAGACATACATCAAGTGTTCTCAAGTCATTAAAGACTCAATCCGATAAGATTACTTCAAAGGGAAAACTTAATCCATTACAAGAGAGTAGAGGGGGAGAAGCAACATAAGATCCAACTATAATAGCAAAGCTCGCAATACATCAAGATCGTGACAAATCAAGAACACGAGAGAGAGAGAGAGAGAGAGAGAGAGAGAGAGAGAGAGAGAGAGAGAGAGAGAGATCAAGCACATAGCTACTGGTACATACCCTCAGCCCCGAGGGTGAACTACTCCCGCCTCGTCATGGAGAGCGCCGGGATGATGAAGATGGCCACCGGTGAGGGATCCCCCCTCCGGGAGGGTGCCGGAACAGGGTCCCGAATGGTTTTTGGTGCCTACAGAGGCTTGCGGCGGCGGAACTCCCGATCTATTCTGTTCTCCGAAGTTTTTAGGGTATATGGAGATATATAGGCGGAAGAAGTACACCAGGGGAGCCACGAGGGGCCCATGAGGGTGGAGGGCGCGCCTGGGGGGGAGGACGCGCCCCCCCTACCTCGTGGCTTCCTCGAAGCTTCCTTGATGTGGACTCCAAGTCTCCCCGGTTGCTTTCCTTCCAAAAATAACTTCTCCAGAAGGTTTCATTCTGTTTCGACTCCGTTTGATATTCCTTTTCTTCGAAACATCAAACAAGGGAAAAACAGAACTATCTTTGGGCTCGGGTCAATAGGTTAGTCCCAAAAATAATATAAAAGTGTAAAATAAAGCCCATAAACATCCAAGATGGATAATATAATAGCATGGAACAATCAAAAATTATAGATACATTGGAGACGTATCAGCATCCCCAAGCTTAATTCCTGCTCGTCCTCGAGTAGGTAAATGATAAAAACAGAATTTTTAATGTGGAATGCTACTTGGCATAATTTCAGTGTAATTCTTCTTAATTGTGGTATGAATATTCAGATCTGAAAGATTCAAGACAAAAGTTTAATATTGACATAAAAATAATAATACTTCAAGCATACTAACAAAGCAATCATGTCTTCTCAAAATAACATGGCCAAAGAAAGTTATCCCTACAAAATCATATAGTCTGGCTATGCTCTATCTTCACCACACAAAATATTTAAATCATGCACAACCCCGATGAAAAGCCAAGCAATTGTTTCATACTTTCGATGTTCTCAAACCTTTTCAACTTTCACGCAATACATGAGCGTGAGCCATGGACATAGCACTATAGGTGGAATAGAATGGTGGTTGCGGAGAAGACAAAAAATGAGAAGATAGTCTCACATCAACTAGGCGTATCAACGGGCTATGGAGATGCCCATCAATAGATATCAATGTGAGTGAGTAGGGATTGCCATGCAACGGATGCACTAGAGCTGTAAGTATATGAAAGCTCAACAAAAGAAACTAAGTGGGTGTGCATCCAACTCGCTTGCTCACAAAGACCTAGGGCATTTTGAGGAAGCCCATCATTGGAATATACAAGCCAAGTTCTATAATGTAAAATTCCTACTAGTATATGAAAGTGACAACATAGGAGACTCTCTATCATGAAGATCATGGTGCTACTTTGAAGCACAAGTGTGGTAAAAGGATAGTAGCATTGTCCCTTCTCTCTTTTTCTCTCATTTTTATATTTTTTTATTCTTTTTTTGGGCCTTTTCTCTTTTGTTATGTCCTCTTTTTTTTCTCTTTTTATTTTTATTTTTTTCGTCCGGAGTCTCATCCCGACTTATGGGGGAATCATAGTCTCCATCATCCTTTCCTCACTTGGGACAATTCTCTAAAAATGATGATCATCACACTTTTATTTTTCTTACAAATCAACAATTACAACTCGATACTTAGAACAAAATATGACTCTATGTGTATGCCTCCGGCGGTGTACCGGGATATGCAATGATTCATGAGTGACATGTATGAAAGAATTATGAACGGTGGCTTTGCCACAAGTACGATGTCAACTACATGATCATGCTAAGCAATATGACAATGATGGAGCGTGTCATAATAAACGGAACGGTGGAAAGTTGCATGGAAATATATCTCGGAATGGCTATGGAAATGACATAATAGGTAGGTATGGTGGCTGTTTTGAGGAAGGTATATGGCGGGTGTATGATACCGGCGAAAAGTGCGCGGTATTAGAGAGGCTAGCAATGGTGGAAGGAAGAAGAGTGTGTATAATCCATGGACTCAACATTAGTCATAAAGAAATCATATACTTATTGCAAAAATCTACAAGTTATCAAAGCAAAGTATTACGCGCATGCTCCTAGGGGGATAGATTGGTAGGAAAAGACCATCGCTCGTCCCCGACCGCCACTCATAAGGAAGACAATCAATAAATAAATCATGCTCCGACTTCATCATATAACGGTTCACCATGCGTGCATGCTACGGGAATCACAAACTTTAACACAAGTATTTCTCAAATTCACAACTACTCAACTAGCATGACTCTAATATCACCATCTTCATATCTCAAAACAATTATCAAGCATCAAACTTCTCTTAGTATTCAACACACTCATAAGATTTTTTTTACTAATCTTGAATACCAAGCATATTAGGATTATTTAAGAAAATTACCATGCTATTTAAGACTCTCAAAATAATCTAAGTGAAGCATGAGAGTTCATATATTTCTTCAAAATAAAAACACCGCCGTGCTCTAAAAATATATAAGTGAAGCACTAGAGCAAACAACAAACTACTCTGAAAGATATAAGTGAAGATCAATGAGTAGTCGAATAATTGTACAAATATGTGAAGACTCTCCCATTTAATAATTTAAGATCTTAGTATTTTATTCAAACAGCAAGCAAAGCTAAAGAAAATAAAATGATGCTCCAAGCAAAACACACATCATGTGGTGAATAAAAATATAGCTCCAAGTAAAGTTACCGATGAACGAAGACGAAAGAGGGGATGCCATCCGGGGCATCCCCAAGCTTATGCTCTTGGTTATCCTTGAATATTACCTTGGGGTGCCTTGGGCATCCCCAAGCTTAGGATCTTGCCACTCCTTATTCCATATTCCATCGAATCTTTACCCAAAACTTGAAAACCTCACAACACAAAACTTAACAGAAAACTCGTAAGCTCCGTTAGCGAAAGAAAACAAAACACCACTTCATGGTACTGTAATGAAATCATTCTTTATTTATATTGGTTTTAGACTTACTGTATTCCAACTTCTCTATGGTTTATAAACTATTTTACTAGCCATAGATTCATCAAAATAAGCAAACAACACACGAAAAATAGAATCTGTCAAAAACAGAACACTCTGTAGTAATCTGTAACTAACGCAAACTTATGGAACTCAAAAAATTCTAAAATAAATTGGTGGACCTGAGGAATTTGTCTAGTAATCATCTGCAAAAATAATAAACTAAATAGCACTCTTCAGTAAAAAGTTTTAGCTAATCTCGTGAGCGCTAAAGTTTCTGTTTTTTACAGCATGATCATAAAGACTTCACCCAAGTCTTCCCAAAGGTTCTACTTGGCACAGACACTAATTTAAAACACAAAACCGCATATAAACAGAAGCTAGATGGATTATTTATTCCTAAACATAACCAAAAAGCAAGAAACTAAAATAAAATTGGGTTGCCTCCCAACAAGCGCTATCGTTTAACGCCCCTAGCTAGGCATGATGATTTCAATGATGCTCACATAAAAGATAAGAATTGAAACATAAAGAGAGCATCATGAAGAATATGACTAGCACATTTAAGTCTAACCCATTCCTATGCATAGGGATTTTTTGAGCAAACAACTTATGAGAACAATAATCAACTAGCATAGGAAGGCAAAACAAGCATAACTTCAAAACTTTAAGCACATAGAGAGGAAACATGATATTATTGCAATTCCTACAAGCATATATTCCTCCCTCATAATACTTTTAATGAATTCAACAATATAACCAGCACCTAAAGCATTCTTTTCATGATCTAGAAGCATAGAAAATTTACTACTCTCCACATAAGCAAAATTCTTCTCATTCGGAATAGTGGGAGTATCATAAGAGACTTGAATACTATAAATTGTTTCCATATTAAAAGAGTTAAGTTCAGAAAAAGGGTAATCATAATCATGACAAGTTTTATAAATATAATCATCACTACTTTTTATAGCATAAGTTTCATCACAATAATCATCATAAGTAGCAACTTTTTTCTCATCATAATCAATTGAAACCTCTTCCGAAATAGTGGATACATCACTAAATAAAGTCATGGCCTCTCCAAATCCACTTTCATAATTATCATAATAAGATTCAACATCCTCCAAAATAGTGGGATCATTACTTCCTAAAGTTGACACTCTTCCAAACCCACTTTCATCAATATAATCATCATAAGTAGGAGGCATGATATCATCATCATACATTTGCATATCAAAACTTGGGAGACTAAAAATATCATCTTCATTAAACATAGCATCCCCAAGCTTGGGACAAACATGAATTGCAGCAAATATATTCTCAAAAACATCATCTTCATCAAACATAGCATCCCCAAGCTTGGGCCTTTTCATATCAGAAGCATAATCACTCTCATTATTAATAGTATGGATAGCACCAATAGTATAGCAATTATCATATTCTTACAAGCAAGTGCCAAAAAGATTTTCAAGATCATAAGAAGTATCATGATCTTCCCAATCATAATCATCACAACAAGCAATAGGCATAACAAGATCATCATCAAGTGCATCATCTTCCACAATTATTTTTGATTCATTTTCATGAGGCACAACAATAATGGGAGCAACATTATTTGGGAGAGATATCTTTTTACCTCTCTTCCTTTTTCTTTTCTTCTTCTTCACCTCATGCGTGGGTTCAATCTTCTTTTCGGAGCTCCTTATTAATGAGATTGGTAGAATAGAAGGCTCCTCCTCGTTACCTGATTCATCATGAGAAATAATAGGAGAATATTGGGAAGTCTCTTCCCTTTCGTTAGCATTCTCTTCATCTTCTATTTGTTTTCTTTTTCTTTATGTAATTGGCAATATAAGGATTTTCAATGCAATTCACCGCACAATACATATAAATCTTCTCTAGATCATATCCAAGAAGTTTATAACGGGGAAATTCTGGAAGATGCTTAGTTATACGTTTCATTTCTTCGTAGCCCAAAAGCAAACTAAGTTCATTATAATGTGCAAGGGAAATCAAGTCATCACAATTTTTGGAAACGATTAGATCATGAAACAATTTGCATCGGATAGCTAAATGAACCTGTTCATTGCAAAGTCCACAAGTACGGCCAAGAAAATTTAAATCTTCAGCACAAACATCTAGCCTTTCTTGCAACAATTTAGTTTCTAAATTCTTATGTCTCTTGCAATATCTATCTTCCCTATTTGGTGTGTACTTGCAAACCCAATGCACTCCACAAAAATTGACATGTTTATAGGAGACATTTTCATCATAACTAGTGCAATCATCATTAAAATCATGGATATTCAAAGAATTCGTACTATAAACATTGCAATCATGCTCATCATTCACATATTTTATGCCAAGCATTCTATGTAATTATTCTTCTAGCATTTGAGCACAATTTTCCTTTCCATCATACTCACGAAATATATAAAAAAGTTGAAGCGTATGAGACAAAATCAATTCCATTTTTTTGTAGTTTTCTTTTATAAACTAAACTAGTGCTAAAACAAGAAACAAAAAGATTCGATTGCAAGATCTAAAGATATACCTTCAAGCACTCACCTCCCAAAGAACGGCGCCTTAAAAGAGCTTGATGTCTACTACACAACCTTTTTCTTGTAGATGTTGTTGGGCCTCCAAGTGCAGAGGTTTGTAGGACAGAGCAAATTTCCTCAAGTGGATGACCTAAGGTTTATCAATCCGTGGGAGGCGAGGATGAAGATGGTCTCTCTCAAGCAACCCTGCAACCAAATAACAAAGAGTCTCTTGTGTCCCCAACACACCCAATACAATGGTAAATTGTATAGGTGCACTAGTTCGCGAAGAGATGGTGATACAAGTGCAATATGGATAGTAGATATAGGTTTTTGTAATATGAAAATATAAAAACAGCAAGGTAACTAATGGTAAAAGTGAGCGTAAACGGTATTGCAATGATAGGAAACAAGGCCTAGGGTTCATACTTTCACTAGTGCAAGTTCTCTCAACAATAATAACATAGTTGGATCATATATCTATCCATCAACATGCAACAAAGAGTCACTCCAAAGTCACTAATAGTGGAGAACAAACGAAGAGATTATGGTAGGGTACGAAACCACCTCAAAGTTATTCTTTCCAATCAATCCGTTGGGCTATTCCTATAAGTGTCACAAACAGCCCTAGAGTTCGTACTAGAATAACACCTTAAGACACAAATCAACCAAAACCCTAATGTCACCTAGATACTCCAATGTCACCTCAAGTATCCGTGGGTATGATTATACGATATGCATCACACAATCTCATATTCATCTATTCAACCAACACATAGAACCTCAAAGAGTGCCCCAAAGTTTCTACCGGAGAATCAAGACAAAACGCAGCCAACCCCTATGCATAGGTTCATGGGCGGAACCCGCAAGTTGATCACCAAAACATACATCAAGTGAATCATGTGATATCCCATTGTCACCACAGATACGCACGGCAAGACATACATCAAGTGTTCTCAAGTCATTAAAGACTCAATCCGATAAGATTACTTCAAAGGGAAAACTTAATCCATTACAAGAGAGTAGAGGGGGAGAAGCAACATAAGATCTAACTATAATAGCAAAGCTCGCGATACATCAAGATCGTGCCAAATCAAGAACACGAGAGAGAGAGAGAGAGAGAGAGAGAGAGAGAGATCAAACACATAGCTACTGGTACATACACTCAGCCCCGAGGGTGAACTACTCCCTCCTCGTCATGGAGAGCGTCGGGTGTCGGTGTCAAAACCGGCGGATCTCGGGTAGGGGGTCCTGATCTGTGCGTCAAGGCTAATGGTAATAGGAAGCAAGGGACACAGATGTTTACCCAGGTTCGGGCCCTCTCGATGGAGGTAAAACCCTACTTCCTGCTTGATTAATATTGATGATATGGGTAGTACAAGAGTAGATCTACCACGAGATCGTAGAGGCTAAACCCTAGGAGCTAGCCTATGATGGTATGAATGTAATTGTGATCGGGATTCTAAGGACCAACCTCTCCGGTTTATATAGGCACCGGAGAGGGCTAGGGTTTACATGGAGTCGGTTACAAGGAAGGGGATATAATATCCGGATCGCCAAGCTTGCCTTCCACGCCAAGGAAAGTCCCATCCGGACACGGGCCAAAGTCCTGAGTCTTGCATCTTCGCGCTTCAATAGTCCGGACGTTGTACACAGTCCGGCTGCCCGGATACCCCCTAATCCAGGACTCCCTCAGTAGCCCCTGAACCATGCTTCAATGACGATGAGTCCGGCGCGCATCTTGTCTTCGCATTGCAGGCGGGTTCCTCCTCGAATACTCCAAGGTAATTATCGAACACTCAAACCGTGGTTCTGGATCCACAAGATGATCTTCGAATGCCACCGTAGAGAGAATGATGTTTCGCAAATGCAATATGCTGACAACTTTCCAAGCAACACGACGTTTCATTATGGTCGGGTCATTATTCGAACCGTCCTCCCATAATCAGCCACAATGCATATTGCGAGGCGGTTTCCTTGACACGTCTTGTCAAAGCAGAGATCGTGCCCCCTTATTACGGGATTCTCATCAATAAGGGCATGGGTAATCCAACCGCACCGCTAATCGCGGGCGAAGCGGAGGCAAACGGCTCAACCAGCAAATGGGGAGGCGAAAAGGCACTTACCGCCCTATAAAGAGACAAGGCCACCTTCTTTACCCACGCCTTTCTCCTTCCGCTTGCTCATTCCCTCTTTTCGAGCCCTAACGCCCAAGCACTCTTCCTTTCCACCAAAGAGAGGCTTTCCAAAGATGTCCGGATCTGGAGCAGGAGGCGATGGATGGCCTCACCGTCTCGGGAGAAGGATATTAAGAAGCTCCGGACGCCGGGTATCCGCTCAAGATCGCCACCGCCTCCCCCGCGGATAGGTCGCCCCACTCCAAACCTCACGAGAGTCGTGTTCCTTCCTCACTTTGTCCGCTGGCTTGGGTTTCCCTGCACCCATTTGTTCGCGGAGTCATGTATTAGTACGGGATTGATTTTCATGATCTTTCCCCCAACTCCTTCCTCAATATCTCGACGTTCATCGTCGTGTGTGAGGCTTTTCTTCGGATCTCACCTCACTTCGGCCTGTGGCTAAAGATCTTTAATGTGAAGCCCAAGGTGGTGAGTGGCGAACACACCGAGTGTGGGGGCGCCATGGTGAGCAAGATGCCCAAGGCCGTTTGGCCATCGGGCGCTTTCAACAACTCCGTCAAGGAGTGGCAGCGGAAGTGGTTCTATATCACCGAACCACGCGGCAAAAAGTGGGCGGCCGCTCCAGAGTTCAGATCCGGAGCTCCGCTGTGGCTCACATCCTGGCCCGAGAAGGGCCTGAACTGGTCCTCGTCCGATGAGCTGTCACTGCTCCAAACGCGCCATCAGGGTGTGGTCGATAGGGACGTCAAACTTGTGGATGTAGTCCAGGTGATGCTAGTTCGCCTGGTTCTCCCTTGTCGCCGAGCTTGTACTGTGGGAGTTCGACCTGCCGAGCACCAAACCCTTCGGGAGCTTTACGATTCCTCCCACAAGGATATCTAGAAGGTGCTCTTTAAGTCCGGCAAATCATGGCCGGGCCCCACCAAGGACCGTGGGTATCAGTTATCCCATTCTCCAAGCTCGGTAAGTCACAGCCGAGCTCTGTCCATTAACGCTTCAGCTGGCATGTCATGGGGGAGACATCCTAATCGTGTTTCATCGTGACCTCAGGGATGGATAAAGAAAGTGGAGCGGATACATTGTCCGGCCCCGTTGCCGGAGGAACCGGCCGGACCTCTTTTGACGAAGATGCTGGTCCCCATGTGAGGGAGTTCCGGACTAGAGGGTGTCCGGATAGCCGAACTATCATCATCGGCCGGACTCCAAGACTATGAAGATACAAGATTGAAGACTTCGTCCCGTGTCCGGATGGGACTTTCCTTGGCGTGGAAGGCAAGCTTGGCGATACGGATATGTAGATCTCCTACCATTGTAACCAACTCTTTGTAACCCTAGCCCTCTCCAATGTCTATATAAACCGGATGGCTTTAGTCCATAGGACGAACAACAATCATACCATAGGCTAGCTTCTAGGGTTTAGCCTCTTTGATCTCGTGGTAGATCCACTCTTGTAACACACGTCATCAATATTAATCAAGCAGGACATAGGGTTTTACCACCATCAAGAGGGCCCAACTCGGTAAAACATCGTGTCCCTTGTCTCCCGTTACCATCCGCCTAGACGCACAGATTCGAGACCCCTACCCGAGATCCACCGGTTTTGACACCGACATTGGTGCTTTCATTGAGAGTTCCTCGTGTCGCCACCGATAGGCTCGATGGCTTCTTCGACCATCATCAACGACGCAGTCCAGTGGTGAGACTTTTCTCCCGGACAGATCTTCAGATTCGGCGGCTTCAAGATCTGGGCCGATTCGCTGGCCATCCGGAGCAGATCGAAGCTACGCCCCTAGTCGTCAGTCGATTTGGAAGTTTGAACTTCACGGCCGACATCGCGGGACTTGATCCTCAATGGAGTCGAGCCATACCGAGCGTGCCGCACTATCACGGCGGGCATGATTTAGCTCGCAGCCGGACAAGACTCGAGGTCCTTTTCGAACCCGCCCGATCTTCAATTCGGAGCCGGCTGCGCAGATCGGGACGGATGGCTAGACACCGCCGGGGCTGCAACCTCTACGGGCGATAGAGCCAACACCGATCCTGTCCCTCATAAAGCTCGCGACCGAGGTGCCGGACTCCTTGCCGACTTCGAACCTCCCGCCCTCCGATCGAATCCGATTGGGCGCCGGTCATGGAGTTCACCGCGCGGACATCTTTCAACACTCACCTTTCGCGACATCTTGAGTTCGCTAAAGTATCTCTCGTTATCGAGAGCCCTGCCGGATCTGCGGTCGGGAAGGTTGGGATGCGGACGACGAAGAAATTCAAAGCCCACCCACCACCCACTTGGTAGCCGCCGTCGACGATCTAACCGACATGTTAGACTACGACTCAAGACATCGACGGTATGGACGACGATGCCGAGATTTAACAAGAACCAGCGCCACCGGCACCGGAAAGCCACCTCAACATATGACATATACATGGTGGATATCCCAAATGATGGGAATGGCGAAGGAACAAAGGAGGATGACCCTCCAAGAAACAGCCCAAGCGCCCGGCGTCGGGCGCCGCTCTAAATCCCGCCACAAGAAGAATGAAGATTCCGCACCGAGATATCAATACACCGGACAAAGGTCAAGACAATCCACTCCAGCAATATCCAGCGCAGGAGGATGGAGACGCCAGCCCTCACGAGAGAGCGGCAGAAGAAGAGGTAGAGGATTATATGCCTCCCTCCGGAGACGAAGCAAGCCTCGACGATGATGAATTCGTCGTGCCTGAGGATCCCGTCGAACAAGAGTGTTTTAGACACAGGCTTATGGCCACGGCGAACAGCCTCAAGAAAAAGCAGCAACAGCTTAGAGCTGATCAGGATCTGCTAGCCGACAGATGGACTAAAGTCCTCGCGGCCGAAGAGCATGAGCTCGAACGCCCCTCCAAAAGCTACCCTAAACGCAAGCTGCTCCCCCGATTAGAGGAGGAGGCTTACGAACCCGCATCACCAGGAGACAATACGGCTGACCGACCACCCCGTGGTCGCGACAGAGAGGCCTCTAGGCCCTTCACTAGAACCGTACCCCGGCATCGCTCAAAAGCACACGCCACAGGGGAACGCCCGAACTGCGAGATATATTGGAGGACAAGGCAAGACTATCAAGATCGATCTATGGATCGTGTGGGCGCCCATGCACGTGATTTACAACCGTCGCGCGGACACAAGAAGTCCGCGGGCCGAACAAAACAGATAAAGCTCTTTTGAGCTCCGCCGTGATATCGCCAAAGACAGAGGCGCCAGACACCCACTATGCTTCATGACGAAGTAATGGATCATCAAATCCTCAAGGGTTTAAACCCGCCAATATTGAATCCTATGATGGCACAACAGACCCCGCGGTTTGGATCCAAGACTATCTCCTTCACATCCACATGGCCCGCGGTGACGATCTTCACGCCATCAAATACCTCCCCCTCAAGCTTAAAGGACCAGCCCGGCATTGGCTCAACAGCTTCCCAGCAGAGTCAATTGGGAGCTGGGAGGACCTAGAAGCCGCATTCCTCGATAACTTCCGTGGCACTTATGTGCGACCACCGACGCTGATGACCTAAGCCACATAATTCAGCAGCCAGACGAATCGCCGATAATTTCGACACGGTTCTAACCAAGAAAACCAAATCGCCGACCGCCGGATGCGGAGGCCCTCGCGCCTTCAAGCATAACATCCGCGACGAGTGGCTTGCCCGACACCTAGGACAGAAAAGCCAAATCCATGGCAGCCCTCACATCACTCATGACCCGCTTCTGCTGGTGAGGACAGCTAGCTAGCACGCAGCAACAACCTCAAGAAAATTTCGCAGTCCGGACTTCAAGGACCGAAATGGCAGGCAGCGCCATAACAAAACAAACGCCGCATTAACGGCGATAATATTGAGGATACGGCAATCAATGCCGGATTCAGAGGCTCTAAACCCGTCAGCGGAAAAAGCCATTCAAAAGAACTACTCCGGTCCGTCCAATTTGGACCGAATACTCGACCGCCAGCGATACACGGCACTTCAAAAGCCAGCTAACCACACCAACAGGACTGTTGAGTATTCAAGCAAGCAGGCAAGTTAATTACCGAAAACAATGACAAGGGGCTGCATAGCGATGACGAGGACAAGACCCAACCGCCCAACAATAGAGGATGAAGGGTTTCCCCAAAAGTGACGGTGAACATGATATACGCAACGCACATACCCAAAAGGGAGCGGAAGCGTGCACTCGAGGATGTCTACGCGATGGAGCCAGCTTGCCCAAGTTCAATCCATGGTCCTCCCGCCCGATCACTTTTGACCGAAGGGACCACCCCACCAAGATCCGCCACGGCGGATTCGGCCAGACTGGTCTTAGACCCAATCGTCGTGGATTTAGCCTAACCAGAGTCCCGATGGACGGCGCAAAGAGCCTGAACCTGCTTTACCGTGATAAGGCGCAAAATGGGCATAGACCCTCAAGGATTAAACCTACCAAAATGACCTTTAAAGGCGCCATACAGGTGTAGAAGCCAATTGTACAGCTCAATTACACGGAAGTGGTCTTCGATCCCGGATAACTTCCGGGCGAGGAGTTAATCTTCGACATAGTCCCGTTCCGCAGCGGCTATCATGCCTTGCTCGGACGCACCGCGTTTGCAAAGTTCAACGCGGTGCCGCACTACGCATACCTCAAGCTCAAGATGCTAGGCCCTCGAGGAGTCATCACGGTCAACGGAAACACTGAACGTTCTCTCCGCACGGAGGAACATACAGCGGCTCTCACGGCAGAAGTGCAATGCAGCCTCTTAAGGCAATTCTCGAGTCCGGCCGTTAAGCGGCCGGACACAGCTAAGCGCGCCCGGAGTAACTTACAACAAGACCACCTGGCACGTTCCGAAAGCACGCCAGAGCGATGCGGCCCCAACCGCAGCTCCCGCGAAATGTCAGCAGGTCCTTCGCGTACACCATTACGCCTCAAGATACCATGGGCATGGGGAGACGGGCACGACCACGATAAAACCCAGACTGCGGCTCAACCACACCAGGGCTCTCAAGTGTGTCGTTCCTTTTCTTTTCTTTTACCTTTACTTTTTACCCACAGGACTCCGCTTGTCGAGGCCCCGTCCGCAGCAGACCTGCCGAACTCACGATGCAACAGCCAGGGAAGGATAAAGGCTACAACGAATATACTGGTGGTCTCCATTACGAGCATTTTATACACCAATCTGCAGCCTACCGAGGGGGACATGTTTAATAGTCCCATACCTTGCTTATCGCACTATTTGTATCGTTCTGCATTCGTAGCAGCATTTATTGAATAAAACAATGCAGCACCTTTTTGCTTATAATTGCATTTCTTTTTCATACATATGTTCATTCACGGCATGTTGCATCCGTACACTTTGGTACGGCTAATATACAACAGGGCTTATGTTTCCGTGATTATGGTATGATTAGTCCGAACACTTTCACAAGTGCGGCACCCGAACTTATAGCACTATATGCATCGGTTCAATCATGTCTTGGGTCAATAGTTGGGTTTGCCCGGCTCCCATGTTTTGGTACCTTATGTTCCGTTATATCGCTAAGGTAGCACTGGAGAACCACTGCGATTCCGCCCAGCTTGAGCTGGGTTAACGCCTCAGTGGAGAAAGCTAAAACTGACCGTCATGATGAGGCGAGAGCCGGTCGCTGTTCAAGAGGTTTTTTGCGAGTCCTTAAAGACTTATGCCGCTTAGAGCGAGGAGCCGGATACTGTCTGGCCAAGGCGTGATAGCGCCCAAAATTCGCCTTCCAAGACTAGGGGCTTCACCAAATTTAAAATTATAGAATTCTATGGCTAAGTGAGAGTGTTCAAGCATTATAAGTCTGGTTGCCTTGTTTGCTGTGTTGAGCGCCTCCTAGATGGACCCAAAATTGGAACAAGAGCGCCAAGTTTATCCCTAACACCCCAAAGACTCGTGGCATGGGGGTGAAGCCGACGACTTGCCATCTCTCGATTTGATAAACAGCCGCATGTAAGGTAATATTTTAAATTAACAAGCATTGCTTAGCGATATGAACTAAGTTTTCAGCGCACAGATAACAAAATGCGAGTCTACTCAAATATTACATCTTTGGAGCACTCACCGCAATAGTGCGGGCGCCTTCAAAGACACTCTTATAATACATCTCGGCGTGCGATGCTCCTTGCCCTCTGGTGGCGGGTCCGCCACGAGCTCGGGCATCCATCTTGCCCAAAGGCACCTTTGCGCGGGCAAGGCCCGACGGGCACCCTCAATACAAGCGGAATGCTTGATGACTTCTACCGCTGGCACGCATCCATCACCGCCGCACCAGCCAAGTAGCTCCTGTGCATGGCCTCCTTAGGCCACAGCCAAACTATGAGGCCTTTCATGGCCTGTTCGGCCGCCTTGTGGAGCTCGACCAGCTGCTTGGTTGGTCGCTAAGGGCACGGATGTCCGCCTCAAGATATCGAGACCAAAAGACCTTCTCCGCCGAGCTCCCTCCTCGCCCTAGAGAATGCGGCAGCATCGGACACGCTGCGAGGAAGATCTGCGAACGCCTCGAGAACTCCAATTCGGGTAAGCAATGTAATTAACACTCACATGCTTACTTTGCATGAAAAATGCCTTACCCGCTGCTATTTTCTTCACCGCCTCAACCTCCTGGAGGGCCTTGTAGGCTTCGGCCTTAGCATCTTTGGCACTCTCAACAGCCGTTGCCAGCTCAGACTCTCGAGTCTTCGAGACACACTCCAAGCTCTCATGTTTTTTCACGAGATCCTGGAGCTCTTGATGTACCTCCGCCACCCACGCCTCCTGCTTCTCTCGCTCGGTGCGCTCCGCGGCCGCATTACGTTCGGCCGCTGCCACCGCCTCCTTCGTGGTCGCCACCTCGTTAGTGGCCCCTACAATACCCACGTTATCCTTGTCATTTTCTTGCAACCAAATCCTTTTCTCAGAAGGTACAATTTTCATAAGGTATTACTCACCTTCTTTTTCCTCGAGCTGCTTCTAGGCATGGCCGAGCCTCGTTCTCGGACCGCCGAGGTTTTCCTTCAAAGTATTGACCTCCGCAGCCAAGGGCAGAGGTCAGCAAAGACACCTGCAATCCCATATTGACATATTTTTATGGCTCTCTGATTTATCTTTCTAAAGATCCTCAGCCCGGCTTTTCTTTCCGAACACCGAACCGAGCATCAGGTGAAGGAAATATGCCCTAGAGGCAATAATAAAGTTATTATTTATTTCCTTATATCATGATAAATGTTTATTATTCATGCTAGAATTGTATTAACCGAAAACATAATACATGTGTGAATACATAGACAAACAGATAGTCACTAGTATGCCTCTACTAGACTAGCTCATTAATCAAGATGGTTATGTTTCCTAACCATAGACATGTGTTGTCATTTGATTAATGGGATCACATCATTAGGAGAATGATGTGATTGACATGACCCATTCCGTTAGCTTAGCACTTGATCGCTTAGTATATTGCTATTGCTTTCTTCATGACCTATACATGTTCCTGTAACTATGAGATTATGCAACTCCTGTTTACGGAGGAACACTTTGGTACTACCAAACGTCACAACGAATCGGGTGATTATAAAGGAGTACTACAGGTGTCTCCAAAGGTACTTGTTGGGTTGGCGTAATTTGAGATTAGGTTTTGTCACTCCGATTGTCGGAGAGGTATCTCGGCCTTCTCGGTAATACACATCACATAAGCCTTGCAAGCATTACAACTAATGAGTTAGTTGTGAGATGATGTATTACGGAACGAGTAAAGAGATTTACCAAGAACGAGATTGAACTAGGTATTGGATACCGACGATCGAATCTCGGGTAAGTAACATACCGATGACAAAGGAACAACGATATCGTTATGCGGTTTGACCGATAAAGATCTTCGAGAATATGTAGGAACCAATATGGGCATCCAGGTTCCGCTATTGGTTATTGACCGAGAATGGTTCTAGGTCATGTCTACATAGTTCTCGAACCCGTAGGGTCCGCACGCTTAACGCTTCGATGACAGTTCATTATGAGTTTATAAGTTTTGATGTACGAAGGTTGTTCGAGTCCCGGATGTGATCACGGACATGACGAGGAGTCTCAAATGGTCGAGACATAAAGATTGATATATTGGAAGCCTATGTTTGACTTCGAAAGGTTCCGGATGAAAACAGAAGTTACCGAACACCGGGGTTACTGGAACCCTCCGGGGGTCAATGGGCCTTAATGGGCCATAGGGAGAAGAGGAAGGGCGGCCAGGGCAGGCGCGCCCCTCCCTCTAGTCCGAATAGGACAAGGAGAGGGGGCGCGCCCCTTCCTCTTCCCTCCCCAATCCTATTCCAACTAGGAGGGGGAGTCCTACTCCGGTGGGAGTAGGACTCCTCCAGCGCGCCCCTTGGCTGGCCGCACTTCTTGCTCCTTTATATCTGAGGCAGGGGGCACCCTGAACACACAAGTTGATCTACGGATCGTTCCTTAGCCGCAGCGGTGCCCCCTCCACCATATTCCACTTCGTCATATCGTCATGAGCTTAGGCGAAGCCCTGCGCCGGAGAAGTCATATCGTCATGAGCTTAGGCGAAGCCCTGCGCCGGTGGAGCATCATCATCGCCACCATGCCGTCGTTGATGGAACTCATCCCGACACTTTGCTGGATCGAGTCCGGGATCGCCATCGAGCTGAACGTGTGCGTAACTCGGAGGTGCCGTGACGCTCGGTGCTTGGATCGGTCGGATCGTGAAGACGTCGACTACATCAACGCGTTGTTATAACGCCCGCTTCGGTCTATGAGGTATGTGGACGACACTCTCCTCTCGTTGCTATGCCATCACCATGGTCTTGCGTGTGCGTAGGAAATTTTTGAAATTACTACGTTCCCCAACAAAGGGCATCCGAGCCTGGTTTTATGCGCTGATGTCATATGCACGAGTAGAACACAAGTGAGTTGTGGGCGATATAAGTCATACCGCTTACCAGCATGTCATACTTTGGTTCGGGCGGTATTGTGAGATGAAGCGCCCGGACCGACATTACGCCAGACGCTTACGCGAGACTGGTTTCACCGCTCGAGCACTAGTTGCTTAAAGGTGACCGGCGGGTGTCCGTTTCTCTCACTTTAGTTGAACTGAGTGTGGCTACGCCCGGTCCTTGCGAAGGTTAAAACAGCACCAACTTGACAAACTATCGCTGTGGTTTTGATGCGAGGTAAGAACGGTTCTTGCTCAGCCCGTAGCAGCCACGTAAAACTTGCAACAACAAAGTAGAGGACGCCTAACTTGTTTTTGCAGGGCATGTTGTGATGTGATGTGGTCAAGACGTGATGCTATATTTTATTGTATGAGATGATCATGTTTTGTAACCGAAGTTATCGGCAATGGCAGGAGCCATATGGTTGTCGCTTATTGTATGAAATGCAAAGCCATGTAATTGCTTTACTTTATCACTAAGCAGTAGCGATAGTCGAGAAGCAATAGTTGGCGAGACGACAACGATGCTACGATGGAGATCAAGGTGTCGCTACCGGTGACGATGGTGATCATGGCGGTGCTTGGCGATGGAGATCACAAGCACAAGATGATGATGACCATATCATATCACTTATATTGATTGCATGTGATGTTTATCCTTTATGCATCTTATCTTGCTTTGATTGACGGTAGCATTATAAGATGATCTCTCACTAAAATTATCAAGAAGTGTTCTCCCGAGTATGCACCGCTGCGAAAGTTCTTCGTCTTTGAGACACCACGTGATGATCGGGTGTGATAGGCTCTACGCTCAAATACAACGGGTGCAAAACAGTTGCGCACGCGAATACTCGAGTTAAACTTGACGAGCCTAGCATATAACAGATATGGCCTCGAACACGGAGACCGAAGGTCGAGCGTGAATCATATAGTAGATATGATCAACATAGTGATGTTCACCATTGAAACTACTCCATCTCACGTGATGATCGGACATGGTTTAGTTGATTTGGATCACGTAATCACTTAGATGACTAGAGAGATGTCTGTCTAAGTGGGAGGTTTTAATATGATTAATTAAACTTAAATTTATCATGAACTTAGTACCGATAGTATTTTTCTTGTCTATGTTTATTGTAGATAGATGGCTCGTCTTTGTTGTTCCGTTGAATTTTAATGTGTTCCTTGAGAAAGCAAAGTTGAAAGATGATGGTAGCAATTACACGGACTGGGTCCGTAATTTGAGGATTATCCTCATTGCTGCACGTAAGAATTACGCCCCGAAGCACCGCTGGGTGCCGTGCCTCTTTGCGAGAGCAACGCCGAAGTTGTGAACGTCTGGCGAGCAAAGCTGATGACTACTCGATAGTTCATGTGCCATGCTTTACGGCTTAGAACCGGTCTTCAACGACGTTTTGAACGTCATGGAGCATATGAGATGTTCCAGAGTTGAAGTTAATATTTCAAGCAAATGCCCGGATTGAGAGATATGAAGTCTCCAATAAGTTCTATAGCTGCAAGATGGAGGAGAATAGTTCATCAAGGAACATATACTCAAAATGTCCGGGTATAATAATCACTTGATTCAACCGGGAGTTACTCTTCCGGATGATAGTGTCATTGATGAATTCTCCAATCATCGCCACCAAGCTACAAGAGCTTCGTGATGAACTATAATATGCAAGGGATGACCAAAACAATTCCCGAGCTCTTCGCAATGCTAAAAGCGGAGGTAGAAATCAAGAAAGAGCATCAAGTGTTGATGGTCAACAAGACCACTAGTTTCAAGAAAAGGGCAAAGGAAAGAAGAAGGAACTTCAAAAGAACAGCAAGAAAGTTGCTGCTCAAGAGAAGAAACCCAAGTCTGGACCTAAGCCTGAAATCGAGTGTTTTACCGCAAGCAAACCGACACCTCGAAGCGGAACTGCCCCAAGTATTTGGCGGATAAGAAGGATGGCAAGGTGATCAAAGGTATATGTGATATACATGTTATTGATGTGTACCTTACTAATACCGCAGTAGTACCTGGTATTTGATCTGGTTCATTGCTAATATTTGCAACTCAAACAGAACTACGGATTAGCGAAGATTGGCTAAGGACGAGGTGATGATGCGTGGGAAATGGTTCCAAAGTCGATGTGATCGCGATCGGCACGCTACCTCTACATCCACCATCGGGATTAGTTTTAGACCTAAATAATTGTTATTTGGTGCCAGCGTTAAGCATGAACATTATATCTGGATCTTGTTTGATGCGAGATGGTTATTCATTTAAGACAGAGAATAATGGTTGTTCTATTTATATGAATAATATCTTTTATGGTCATGCACCCTTGAAGAGTGGTCTATTTTTATTGAATCTCGATAGTAGTAGTACACATATTCATAGTGTTGAAACCAAAAGATGCAGAGTTGATAATGATAATGCAACTTATTTGTGGCAATCGCCGCTTGGGTCATATCGGTGTAAAACGCATGAAGAAACTCCATACTGATGGGCTTCTGGAATCACTTGATTATGAATCACTTGGTACTTGCGAACCGTGCCTCATGGGCAAGATGACTAAAACGCCGTTCTCCGGAACTATGGAGCGAGCAACTGATTTGTTGGAAATCATACATACCGATGTTTGTGGTCCAATGAATGTTGAGGCACGCGCGGTATCGTTATTTTCTCACCTTCACAGATGATTTGAGCAGATATGGGTATATCTACTTAATGAAACACAAATCTGAAACATTTGAAAAGTTCAAAGAATTTCAGAGTGAAGTGGAAAATCATCGTAACAAGAAAATAAAGTTTCTACGATCGGATCGTGGAGGAGAATATTTGAGTTACGAGTTTGGTTTACATTTGAAACAATGTGGAATAGTTTAGCAACTCACGCCACCCGAACACCACGGAGAAATGGTGTGTCCGAACGTCAGAATCGTATTTTACTTGATATGGTGCGATCTATGATGTCTCTTACTGATTTACCGCTATCGTTTTGGGGATATGCTTTAGAGACGGCCGCATTCACGCTAAATAGGGCACCATCTAAGTCCGCTGAGACGACACCGTATGAACTGTGGTTTGGCAAGAAACCAAAGTTGTCGTTTCTTAAAGTTTGGGGTTGCAATGCTTATGTGAAGAAACTTCAACCAGATAAGCTCGAACCCAAATCGGAGAAATGTGTCTTCATAGGATACCCAAAGGAGATGTTGGGTACACCTTCTATCACAGATCTGAAGGCAAGGTTTTCGTTGCTAAATTCGGATCCTTTCTAGAGAAGGAGTTTCTCTCGAAAGAAGTGAGTGGGAGGAAAGTAGAACTTGATGAGATAATCAGTATCTACTCCCTTATTGGAAGGTAGTTCATCACAAGAAACGGTTCTCGTGACAACTACACCAATTAGTGAGGAAACTAATGATGATGATCATGAAGCTTCAGATCAAGTTACTACTGAACTTCAGAGGTCAACCAGAGTAAAATACGCACTGAGTGGTACGGTAATCCTATTTCGAAGTCATGTTACTTGACCATGGCGAACCTACAAACTATGAAGAAGCGATGGTGAGCCCAGATTCATGAAATGGCTGGAAGCCATGAAATCTGAGATGGGATCCATGTATGAGAACAAAGTATGGACTTTGGTTGACTTGCCCGATGATCGGCAAGCCATTGAGAATAAATGGATCTTTAAGAAGAAGACTGACGCCGATGGTAATGTAACATCTACAAAGCTCGACTTGTTGCAAAAGGTTTTCGACAAGTTCAAGGGTTGACTACGATGAGACTTTCTCACCAGAAGCGATGCTTAAGTCTGTCCGAATCATGTTAGCAATTGCCGCATTTTATGATTATGAAATTTGGCAAATGGATGTAAAACTGCATTCTTGAATGGATTTCTAGAAGAAGAGTTGTATATGATGCAACCAGAAGGTTTTGTTGATCCAAAGGGTGCTAACAAAGTGTGCAAGCTCCAACGATCAATTTATGGTCAGTGCAAGCCTCTCGGAGTTGGAATAAACGCTTTGATAGTGTGATCAAAGCATATGGTTTTATATGCACTTTTGGAGAAGCTTGATTTACAAGAAAGTGAGTGGGAGCTCAGAGCATTTCGATATTATATGTGGACGATATATTGTTGATTGGAAATGATATAGAATTTCTGGATAGCATAAAAGGATACTTGAATAAAAGTTTTTCAATGAAAGACCTCGTGAAGCTGCTTACATATTGGGCATCAAGATCTATAGAGATAGATCAAGACGCTTAATTGACTTTCACAAAGCACATACCTTGATAAAGTTTTGAAGAAGTTCAAAATGGATCGTGCAAAGAAAGGTTTTTACCAGATTATAAGGTGTAAGATTGAGTTAGACTCAATGCCCCACCACAGCAGAAGATAGAGAGAAAATGAAAGATGTTCCTATGCTTCAGCCATAGGCTCTATCATGTATGCAATGCTGTGTACCAGACTGACGATGCTTAGCTGTAAGCTTGGCAGGAAGGTACCAAAGTAATCCAGAGTGGATCATCGACAGCGGTCAAGAACATCTGAAATACCGAAAAGGACTAAGGATATGTTTCTCGATATGGAGGTGACAAAGAGCTAGTCGTAAATGGTTACGCCGATGCAAGCTTTGACACCGATCCGGACGATTCTAAATCGCAAACCGGATCGTATTTTTATTAAACGGTGGAGCTGTCGGTTGGTGCAGTTCTAAACAAAGCGTCGTGGCGGGATCTACATGTGAAGCGGAGTACATAGCTGCTTCGAAGCAGCAAATGAAGGAGTCGGATGAAAGAGTTCATTTCGATCTAGGTGTCATACCTAGTGCATCGGGACCAATGAAGATCTTCGTGACAATATGGTGCAATTGCCTTGGCAAAGGAATCCAGATTTCACAAGAGGACCAAGCATATCAAAAGACGCTTCAATTCCATTCGGGACCAAGTCCAAGTGGGAGACATAGAGATTTGCAAAATACATACGGATCTGAATGTTGCAGACCGTTGACTAAGCCTCTTCCACGAGCAAAACATGATCAGCACCAAGACTCCATGGGTGTTAGAATCATTCTTGTGTAATCTAGATTATTGACTCTAGTGCAAGTGGGAGATCAAGGAAATATGCCCTAGAGGCAATAATAAAGTTATTATTTATTTCCTTATATCATGATAAATGTTTATTATTCATGCTAGAATTGTATTAACCGGAAACATAATACATGTGTGAATACATAGACAAGCAGATAGTCACTAGTATGCCTCTACTAGACTAGCTCATTAATCAAGATGGTTATGTTTCCTAACCATAGACATGTGTTGTCATTTGATTAATGGGATCACATCATTAGGAGAATGATGTGATTGACATGACCCATTCCGTTAGCTTAGCACTTGATCGCTTAGTATATTGCTATTGCTTTCTTCATGACCTATACATGTTCCTGTAACTATGAGATTATGCAACTCCTGTTTACGGAGGAACACTTTGGTACTACCAAACGCCACAACGAATCGGGTGATTATAAAGGAGTACTACAGGTGTCTCCAAAGGTACTTGTTGGGTTGGCGTATTTGAGATTAGGTTTTGTCACTCCGATTGTCGGAGAGGTATCTCTGGGCCTTCTCGGTAATACACATCACATAAGCCTTGCAAGCATTACAACTAATGAGTTAGTTGTGAGATGATGTATTACGGAACGAGTAAAGAGACTTACCAAGAACGAGATTGAACTAGGTATTGGATACCGACGATCGAATCTCGGGTAAGTAACATACCGATGACAAAGGAACAACGATATCGTTATGCGGTTTGACCGATAAAGATCTTCAGAGAATATGTAGGAACCAATATGGGCATCCAGGTTCCGCTATTGGTTATTGACCGAGAATAGTTCTAGGTCATGTCTACATAGTTCTCGAACCCGTAGGGTCCGCACGCTTAACGCTTCGATGATGAGTTCATTATGAGTTTATAAGTTTTGATGTACGAAGGTTGTTCGAGTCCCGGATGTGATCACGGACATGACGAGGAGTCTCGAAATGGTCGAGACATAAAGATTGATATATTGGAAGCCTATGTTTGACTTGGAAAGGTTCCGGATGAAAACAGGAAGTTACGGAACACCGGGGTTACGGAACCCCGGGGTCAATGGGCCTTAATGGGCCATAGGGAGAAGAGGAAGGGCGGCCGGGGCAGACCGCGCGCCCCTTCCCTCTTCCCCTCCCCAATCCTATTCCAACTAGGAAGGGGGAGTCCTACTCCCGGTGGGAGTAGGACTCCTCCAGCGCCGCAGCCTTGGGCTGGCCGCACCCCCTTGCTCCTTTATATCTGAGGCGGGGGCACCAGAACACACAAGTTGATCTACGGATCGTTCCTTAGCCGTGTGCGGTGCCCCCTCCACCATATTCCACTTCGTCATATCGTCATGAGCTTAGGCGAAGCCTGCGCCGGAGAAGTCATATCATCGCGAGCTTAGGCGAAGCCCTGCGTCGGTGGAGCATCATCATCGTCCTACCACGCCGTCAGGCCGTGGAACTCATCCCGACACTTTGCTGGATCGAGTCCGGGATCGCCATCGAGCTGAACGTGTGCGAGAACTCGGAGGTGCCGACGTTCGGTGCTTGGATCGGTCGGATCGTGAAGACGCACGACTACATCAACCGCGTTGTTATAACGCTTCCGCTTTCGGTCTACGAGGGTATGTGGACAGACACTCTCCCCTCTCGTTGTTATGCCATCACCATGGTCTTGCGTGTGCGTAGGAAATTTTTTGAAATTACTACGTTCCCCAACATCAGGGGCTACTGTCTATGCGGTACCATTTTACATATATTGAAATTCTTACCTCAAAGCCTGTTAGAAGGCTGCTGCAGGCTTCGGTCAGCCCGCTCTTGGCGAGCTGAACCTTATGAATCACCGCACTCATAACAGTGCGGTGTTCCTCTTCGATGGAGGCGCCGTTGAGCGCCTCCAGCAAATTATCCGGCACCTCCGGTTGGACGGAGGCAGCCGGCGTCGTGGTCTTGCCCTTCTTACGAAGGGGTCGCCCGCCAGACTCCGGAGCCACTGTGGCCTCCGGGGCTGAGTCCGGTGCAAAGTCCGGGAGGGTGTCCTGTGACACCTTCGGGGCCTCCTCCTCCTGGTGGGTCCCTTTCTGGGATCCCACCTTGGCGTCGTCCATGGCACGGGGGTGGAGGCAGTCGGAAGGGAATCCATATCCGACGCACCCAAGGGCCCGCTCGACGAAACGTGAAGATCATCCTTCGGCGGACTGCAGGGTTGTATGCGGCATTAGAAAGACATTATGTGGCGAAAAGAAAAAACCTTGAAGTTATTTGGGAGTCCGGATATTTACGATCTCGCCAGAGCTTGGCCCTTGGAGGCCAGTCCTCGTCTGCCATCGACGCGTTGGCGGAGCAGTCCGGGGAAGAGTTTTTCCTTCTTGACCCTTCGCCTCCCTTGTTGGGGAGGCCTTCCTTCTTCCTCCCTTCACTGGGGGAGAGGCTTTCTTCTTCTCCTCCTCGCCTTGGTGGGAGGAGTCGGCCTCGGATTCATCATCCGATAGCACCTGAAAACGGGAACTCTTCCGAGTCCCCATGGCCGTCTTCTTGGCCTTCTTCTCCGGCACCACGTGGGGTGCCGGAGCCAGCAGCCCCGTTAGGCGGGCGTCCGCTGGGTCCTCTGGCAATGGGGCCGGACAGATAGTCCGTTCGGCCTTCGCCAGCCATTCCTGTCAAAGGTAAAGGGAGTTTAGATCCCGCATAGAGCCAAACTATGGAAAACAAGTGGTGAAATCACTTACCTCGTCAGCTGGACGCTGCGAGCGGAATCCGCGATCTTCGGTAGCGGATGCGGGAGCTTCGGCGCCCTTGGACAGCACCTTCCAGACATCTTCGTATGTAGTGTCGAAGAGCCCGTTCAGGGTCTGGTGCTGCGCCGGATCAATCTCCCACATGTTGAAGCCCGTCGGCCGCACGGAGAATCCGCGTATGAGCATGACCGGACTACGTTGACAAGCTTGAGCTTCTTGTCCACCAGCTTACGGATACAAAGCTTGAGTCCGGTCAGCTCCTCTGAATTCCCCAAATCCGCCACTCTCTTTCCAGGAGGTGAGCCGTGTAGGGATGCCGGATCTGAATTGGGGGCGCTGCCCAATCAGGTCACGCGGCTCGGTGATGTAGAACCACCCGATTGCCACCCCTTGATGGTTTCCACGAAAGTGCCCTCCACCACGTAACGTGGGACATCCTACCCACCATGGCGCCTCCGACTCCGCTTGGCTGCCCTTCACAACCTTCGCTTGACTTTCAAGGTCTTGAGCCCAAGTCGAAGTGGGGCTGGATGCGAGGAAGGTTTCGCATACCACGATAAACGCCGAGATGTTGAGGATGAAATTGGGGCCGATCATGGAAATCTAGGCCGAGTAGAACATGAGCCCGCGGACAAAGGGATGAAGCGGGAAGCCCAGTCCGCGGAGGAAATGGGGAAGAAATACTACCCTCTCATGGGGCCGGGTTGGGGACGAGCTCTCCCTCGTCGGGAGCCGGCGCGTGATGTTGCTTTGGACAAATATCCGGCGTCGCGCAGCTTCGGATCTGCCCTCCGTGACGGAGGAGGCCATCCACTTGCCTCCGCCTCCGGACATAGTTGGAGAAGGTTGAGGTAAGAAGTGCGGACTTGGGCACTGGAGCTCGAGTTCATGGAGATGGATAAGCCAAGGAGGAAGAAGGCGCAGTAAAAGGGTTGGATCTTTATCCCTTATATGGGCGGACAAAAACATGTGTCCCCGCCGCCTAGTAAAACTCGCTTATCCCCAAGCGCCACAATCAATGGCGCGGTTGGGTTACCCACGTCCGTATTGATGGGAATCCGGAATAAGGGAACACGATCTCGCTCGACAAGACGTGTTAAGGAAACCGCCGCTAAACGCACGGAGGTGGAACAATAAAAACGAGTAAAGGCTTGGTAATGGCATGACGTCACGCCACTAAATACGTCAGCAGATTGAACTTGTGTAATATTATTCTCTCTACGGTGGTACGTGGAATTTATCTTTGCAGAGCCGGACACTATCCTGGTGTTCACAATCTTCTATAAATTATTCGGAGGAAGAACCCGCCTTGCAATGCCGAAGACAATATGCGCGCCGGACTCGTCGTCATTGAAGCCTGGTTCAGGGGCTACTGAGGGAGTTCCGGACTAGGGGGTGTCCGGATAGCCGAACTATCATCATCGGCCGGACTCCAAGACTATGAAGATACAAGATTGAAGACTTCGTCCCGTGTCCGGATGGGACTTTCCTTGGCGTGGAAGGCAAGCTTGGCGATACGGATATGTAGATCTCCTACCATTGTAACCGACTCTGTGTAACCCTAGCCCTCTCCGGTGTCTATATAAACCGGATGGCTTTAGTCCATAGGACGAACAACAATCATACCATAGGCTAGCTTCTAGGGTTTAGCCTCTTTGATCTCGTGGTAGATCCACTCTTGTAACACACATCATCAATATTAATCAAGCAGGACGTAGGGTTTTACCTCCATCAAGAGGGCCCGAACCTAGGTAAAACATCGTGTCCCTTGTCTCCTGTTACCATCTGCCTAGACGCACAGTTCGGGACCCCCTACCCGAGATCCGCCAGTTTTGACACCGACACCATGCCTTACGAGGCGCCGAAGAAGGAGGCCTCCAAGAAGGTCAACAAGACCCGGAGTGGCCTCCGTCACAGCGAGGCTTCGGACGCAAATTCCGAAGACTCAAGCGACGCTCCCTCTTCGGAAGACGAAGAGGAAGAAGCAGAGGAGGGCGAGCCTCATTCTGGAGGTGGGAAGAAGCGCGTAGCTTCCTCGTCCCTGGAGGCCGAATCGCCCAAGAGGAAAAAAGGTTCCCTCCCAGAGGCATCCACCACGGCTGCCGACAGCAGTCCGGAGTGGGATCCCAGGGCCCAGCCCCTGGAGAAGTCGTAAGTGTTCAAGATCCGAACATGCATATGCGTCCGGGATTGCTTTCGGGTATAATAATTTTAACTGGTGCTATATTTCGCACAGTCTGGCGAGATCCCGCGCCAGCCAGTCCTCATCCGAGGATTCGCTGAGCTCGGACGCTATGGCGAGCGAGACACCTCCAAAGGCCCCTTCCCCAAAGTCCCGGCGCGACATTGAGGTGTCGTCTCAACGGGCTCGGACCGGGGCATATCCCGGGGCGGACACGGGAGCGATGGCCCCGGAGTGTGCCGTCAGCGGGGGCGACCTTCGGTTCGGCCCACCGCCGGACAAGGTCCGGGAGACCTATAAGGCTCCCGGATCGAGCGAGCAGCCACCTTCAACGGTGGGGGGTCTGCCTACTCCGCCGGTAACCTCTGTTCGGACAGAGCTACCAGGCGGTCTATCGACGGTGTTAAAGAACGCGTCTATCGTCGATGAACATCGGACCCTTATGGGTGCGGTGGTTGAAAAGATTCAGTCCGCCGAGAGCGGGCTGAACGAGTCCTGCCTTGGCCTTATAAAGGCCTTTGAGGTATGTTTCCCAAGAAACCTTTGAGGAATCGTCATTATATGAGTAGTAGCCCCTGATACACTATCCGGCAAAGGAGAGGGAGCCGAGCAGGGGATCAAATCCTCTCTTGTCATGGGAACTTATGTTAATGACATGTACCTCTTTGTTTGAATACAGGCGTCTGCGGAGAAGACGACCGCTCATAATGCGGAAGTGTCCGAACTGAAGCGGAGCCTGGAACGGGTCGAGGAAGAACTTGGCCGCGTGAGGAAGCAATTCGAAGATAAACAAGGTATGATAAAACATTGTCTTGTATTAGGCACAAATAAGTAATTGTGCTTTATTAAAAAGTATTTGTGTTGTATGCCCTAGGAGCGAGTGCCGAATATGAGGCACTGAAGAAGGCTGTCGATGATGCCAACAAGAAGGCTGCCGCCGAACAGGCACTTCGTGAAAAACACGAGGCCAGGGTTGTCACAGCTGAGCGGGAGCTCCAGGAGGCTGTGAAGAAAAGCGAGGGCTTGGAGCAGAGTGTAATAGAGAAAGAAGCCGAACTCGCCCAAGCGCTCTAAGCTGCGGAAGATGCCCGGGAAGAATCCCGAGGTGCTGTACGGGACATTCAAGATGCCCGGAAAGTTGCGGCTAGTAAGGCCTTCTGTATTCTTAGCCATTTATTCATGATGATGGGAAGAATTCTAAGCGGCAAGCTGAATTCTTATTTTTCAGGGGCGTTTGCGGATCTTCCTCGCAGCATATCAGATGCCGCCAAATTCTACCGAACCGAGGAAAAGAAGTCTGCGGAGAGGGATTTTTGGTCGCAGTATTTGGCACCGAACTATCTGGTGCCCTTTATCGATCAGCTGAAGCAGCTGGTCGAACTGCACCAGGCGGCCGAACTAGCCATGAAGGACTTGATTGTACGGCTTGTTGGGGAACGTAGTAATTTCAAAAAAATTCCTACGCACACGCAAGATCATGGTGATGGTATAGCAACGAGAGGGGAGAGTGTTGTCCACGTACCCTCGTAGACCGTAAGCGGAAGCGTTATGACAACGCTGTTGATGTAGTCGACGCCTTCATGATCCGACCGATCCAAGTACCGAACGACGGCACCTCCGAGTTCAGCACACGCTCAGCTCGATGACGATCCCGGACTCGATCTAGCAAAGTGTCGGGATGAGTTCCACAAGACGACGGCGCGTGGTGATGATGATGATGCTCTATCGGCGCAGGCTTCGCCTAAACTCCGCGACGATATGACCGAGGTGGAATATGGTGGAGGGGGCACCGACACGGCTAAGGAACGATCCGTAGATCAACTTGTGTCTCATGGGTGCCCCCTGCCCGTGATATAAAGGAGGGAGGGGGAGGTGCGGCCGGCCCCCAAGGGGTGCGCCTGGAGGAGTCCTACTCCCACCAGGAGTAGGACTCCCCATCTTGCCTTGTTGGAGAAGGAAAGGGGGTAGGGGAAAGAGGAAGGGGGGCGCTGCCCCCCCTCTCCTTGTCCTATTTGGACTAGGGGGAGGGGCGCGCGGCCTGCCCTGGCCGGCCCTCCTCTTCTCCCTCATGGCCCACTAAGGCCCATTATCCCCCGGGAGGGTTCCGGTAACCCCCCGGTGTTCCGGTAAAATCCCGATTTCACCCGGAACCATTCCGATATCCAAATATAGGCTTTCAATATATCAATATTTATGTCTCGACCATTTCGAGACTCCTCGTCATGTCCGTGATCACATCCGGGACTCTGAACAAACTTCGGTACATCAAAACTTATGAACTCATAATAAACTGTCATCATAACGTTAAGCGTGCGGACCCTACGGGTTCGAGAACTATGTAGACATGACCTAGAACTATTCTCGGTCAATAACCAATAGCGGAACCTGGATGCCCATATTGGTTCCTACATATTCTACGAAGATCTTTATCGGTCAAACCGCATAACGACATACGTTGTTCCCTTTGTCATCGGTATGTTACTTGCCCGAGATTCGATCGTCGGTATCCAATACCTAGTTCAATCTCGTTACCAGCAAGTCTCTTTACTCGTTCCGTAATACATCATCTCGTAACTAACTTATTAGTTGCAATGCTTGCAAGGCTTATGTGATGTGTATTACCGAGAGGGCCCAGAGATACCTCTCCGACAATCGGAGTGACAAAACCTAATCTCAAATACGCCAACCCAACATGTACCTTTGGAGACACCTGTAGTACTCCTTTATAATCACCCGATTCACGTTGTGACGCTTGGTAGCACCCAAAGTGTTCCTCCGTAAACGGAGTTGCATAATCTCATAGTTACAGGAACATGTATAAGTCATGAAGAAAGCAATAGCAATATACTAAACGATCAAGTGCTAGGCTAACGGAATGGGTCATGTCAATCACATCATTCTCCTAATGATGTGATCCCATTAATCAAATAACAACACATGTCTATGGTTAGGAAACATAACCATCTTTGATTAATGAGCTAGTCAAGTAGAGGCATACTAGTGACTATATGTTTGTCTATGTATTCACACATGTATTATGTTTCCGGTTAATACAATTCTAGCATGAATAATAAACATTTATCATGAAATAAGGAAATAAATAATAACTTTATTATTGCCTCTAGGGCATATTTCCTTCAGTCTCCCACTTGCACTAGAGTCAATAATCTAGTTCACATCATCATGTGATTCAACACTAATATTCACATCTGTATGTGATTAACACCCATAGTTCACATCGTCATGTGACCAACACCCAAAGGGTTTACCATTGTCAATAATCTAGTTCACATCGCTATGTGATTAACACCCAAAGAGTACTAAGGTATGATCATGTTTTGCTCGTGAGAGAAGCTTAGTCAACGGGTCTGTCACATTCAGAGCCATATGTATTTTGCAAATATTCAATGTCTACAATGCTCGCACGGAGCTACTCTAGCTAATTGCTCCCACTTTCAATATGTATCCAGATTGAGACTTAGAGTCATCTGGATCAGTGTAAAAGCTTGCATCGATGTAACTCTTTACGACGGGCTCTTTTATCACCTCCATAATCGAGAAATATTTCCTTAGTCCTCACTAAGGATGTTCTTGACCAATGTCCAAGGATCTACTCCTAGATCACTATTGTACTCCTTTCCAAATTCAGAGCAAGGTATACAATAGGTCCTGGTACATAGCATAGCATACTTTATAGAACCTATGGTCGAGGTATAGGAATGACTTTCATTCTCTTTTCTATTTTCTGCCGTGGTCGGGATTTGAGTCTTACTCAATTTCACACCTTTGCAAACACGACAAGAACTTTTCTTTGACTGTTCCATTTTGAACTACTTCAAAATCTTGACAAGGTATGTACTTATTGAAAAACTTATCAAGCGCCTTGATCTCAATAGATCTTGATGCTCAATATGTAAGTAGTTTTACTAAGGTCTTTCTTTGAAAAACTCCTTTCAAATACTCCTTTATGCTTTGAGAATAATTCTACATTATTTTCGATCAACAATATGTCATTCACATATACTTATCGAAATGATGTAGTGCTCCCACTCACTTTCTTGTAAATACAAGCTTCTCCAAAAGTCTCAGATAAAACCATATGCTTTGATCACACTATCAAAGCGTTTATTCCAACTCCGAGATGCTTGCACCAGTCCATAGATGGATCATGAAGCTTGCACATTTTGTTAGCTCCTTTAGGATTGACAAAATCTTCGGTTGCATCATATACAACTCTTCTTTAATAAATCCATTAAAGAATGTAGTTTTGACATCCATTTGCCGATTTCATAAAATGTGGCAATTGCTAACATGATTCGGACAGACTTAAGCATCGCTACTGCTTGAGAAAATCTCATTGTAGTCAACACCTTGAACTTGTCGAAAACCTTTTTGTGACAAGTCGAGCTTTGTAGATAGTAACACTACTATCGGTGTCCGTCTTCCTCTTGAAGATCCATTTATTTAACATGGCTTGCTGATCATCGAGCAAGTCAATCAAAGTCCATACTTTGTTCTCATACATGGATCCTATCTCAGATTTCATGGCCTCAAGCCATTTCATGAATCTGGGCTCATCATCGCTTCCTCATAGTTCGTAGGTTCATCATGGTCTAGTAACATGACTTCCGAACATGATTACCGTACCACTCAGTGCGGATCTTACTCTGGAAGACCTACGAGGTTTGGTAGCAACTTGATCTGAAGTTTCATGATCATCATCATTAACTTCCTCACTAATTGGTGTAGGAATCATCGAACTGATTTTTGTGATGAACTACTTTCCAATAAGGAGAAGGTACAATTACCTCATCAAGTTCTACTTTCCTCCCACTCACTTCTTTCGAGAGAAACTTCTTCTCTAGAAAGGATCCATCTTAGCAACGAAAAACTTGCCTTCGGATCTGTGATAGAAGGTGTACCCAATAGTTACCTTTGGGTATTCTATGAAGACGCACTTCTCGATTTGGGTTCGAGCTTATCGGTGAAAACTTTTTCACATAAGCATCACAACTCCAAACTTTAAGAAACGACGACTTAGGTTTATCGTTAAACCATAGTTCATACGGTGTCGTCTCAATGGATTTAGATGGTGCCCTATTAAACGTGAATGCAGCTGTCTCTAATGCATAACCCCAAAACGATATTGGCAAATCGGTAAGAGACATCATTGATCGCACCATATCAAAATAAAGTACGGTTACGACGTTCGGACGCACCATAACGTTGTGGTGTTCCAGGTGGCGTGAGCTGTGAAACTATTCCACTTTGTTTTAATTGAAGACCAAACTCGTAACTCAAATATTCATCTCCATGATCAGATCGCGGAAAATTTATTTTCTTGTTACGATGATTTTCTACTTCACTCTGAAATTCTTTGAACTTTTCAACTATTTCAGACTTATGTTTCATCAATAAGATATACGCATATCTGCTCAAATCATCTGTGAAGGTCAGAAAATAATGATACTTGCCACGAGCATCAACACTCATTGGATCGCATACATCGGTATGTATTATTTCCAACAAGTCAAGAGCTTCGCTCCATTGTTCCGAGAACGGAGTTTTAGTCATCTTGCCCAAAAGGCACGGTTCGCAAGCATCAAATGATTCATAATCAAGTGATTCCAAAAGCCCATCAAGATGGAGTTTCTTCATGCGCTTTACACCAATATGACCTAAACTGCGAGTGCCACAAATAAGTTGCACTATCATTATTAACTTTACATCTTTTGGTTTCAATATTATGAATATGTGTATCACACGATCGAGATCCAACAAACCATTTTCATTGGGTGTATGACCATAGAAGGTTTTATTCATGTAAGCAGAACAATAATTATTCTCTAACTTACATGAATAACCGTATAGCAATAAACATGATCAAATCATATTCATGTTCAACGCAAAAGCCAAATAACATTTATTTAGGTTCAACACTAATCCCGAGAGTATAGGGAGTGGCGATGATGATCATATCAATCTTGGAACTACTTCCAACACTCATCGTCACTTCCCTTCAACTAGTCTCTGCTTATTCTCAGAACTCATGTTTCGAGTTACTAATCTTAGCAACCGAACAGTATCAAATACTCGGGGCTACTATAAACACTAGTAAGGCACACATCAATAACTCTGTATATCAAATATACCCTTGTTCACTTTGCCATCCTTCTTATCCACCAAATATCAGGGCATTTCCGCCAAAGGACCATTTCCTTTGCGAGTAAGCACTCGGTTTCAGGCTTTGGTCCAGCTTTGGGCTTCTTCGCAGGAGTGACAACTTACTTGTCTTTCTACTTGAAGTTCCCTTTCTTTCCCTTTGCCCTTCTCTTGAAACTAGTGGTCTTGTCAATCATCAACACTTGATGCTCTTTCTTGATTTCTACCTTCGTCGATTTCAACATCACGAAGAGCTCGGGAATCGTTTTCGTCATCCCTTGCATACATTATAGTTCATCACGAAGTTCTAGTAACTTAGTGATGGTGACTAGAGAATTCTGTCAATCACTATCTTATCCGGAAGATTAACTCCCACTTGATTCAAGCGATTAAAGTACCTGCATAATCTGAGCACATGCTCACTAGTTGAGCGATTCTCCTCCATCTTTTAGCTATAGAACTTGTTGGAGACTTCATATCTCTCAACTCGGTATTTGCTTGAAATATTAACTTCAACTCTGGAACATCTCATATGGTCCATGACGCTCAAAACGCCTTTGAAGTCCCAATTCTAAGCCGTTAAGTATGGTGCACTAAACTATCAAGTAGTCATCATATTGAGCTAGCCAAACGCTCATAACGTCGCATCCGCTCCTGCAATAGGTCTGTCACCTAGCGGTGCATTAAGAACATAATTCTTCGTGCAGCAATGAGGATAAACCTCCGATCACGGATCCAATCCGCATCATTGCTACTAACATTTTTCAATACAATTTTTCTAGGAACACATATAAAAAACATAGGGAAGCAACAATGCGAGCTATTGATCTACAACATAATTTGCAAAATACTACCAGACTAAGTTCATGATAAATTAAAGTTCAATTAATCATATTACTTAAGAACTCCCACTTAGATAGACATCTCTAGTCATCTAAGTGATTACGTGATCCAAATCAACTAAACCATGTCCGATCATCACGTGAGATGGAGTAGTTTCAATGGTGAACATCACTATGTTGATCATATCTACTATATGATTCACGTTCGACCTTTCGGTCTCCGTGTTCCGAGGCCATATCTGTATGTTCTAGGCTCGTCAAGTTTGACCTGAGTATTCCGCGTGTGCAACTGTTTTGCACCCGTTGTATTTGAACGTAGAGCCTATCACACCCGATCATCACGTGGTGTCTCAAAGACGAAGAACTTTCGCAACGGTGCATACTCGTGGAGAACACTTCTTGATATTTAGTGAGAGATCATCTTATAATGCTACCGTCAATCAAAGCAAGATAAGATGCATAAAGGATAAACATCACATGCAATCAATATAAGTGATATGATATGGCCATCATCATCTTGTGCTTGTGATCTCCATCTCCAAGCACCGTCGTGATCACCATCGCCACCGCGCGACACCTTGATCTCCATCGTAGCATCGTTGTCGCCTCGCCAACTATTGCTTCTACGACTATCGCTACCGCTTAGTGATAAAGTAAAGCAATTACATGGCGCTTGCATTTCATACAATAAAGCGACAACCATATGGCTCCTGCCATTGCCAATAATTCGGTTACAAAACATGATCATCTCATACAATAAAATATAGCATCACGCCTTGACCATATCACATCACAACATGCCCTGCAAAAACAAGTTAGACGCCCTCTACTTTGTTGTTGCAAGTTTTATGTGGCTGCTACGGGCTGAGCAAGAACCGTTCTTACCTACGCATCAAAACCACAATGATAGTTTGTCAAGTTGGTGCTGTTTTAACCTTCGCAAGGACCGGGCGAGCCACATTCGGTTCAACTAAAGTGAGAGAGACACACACCCGCGGTCACCTTTAAGCAACGAGTGCTCGCGGCGGTGAAACCAGTCTCGCGTAAGCGACGCGTAATGTCGGTCCGGCCGCTTCATCTCACAATACCGCCGAACCAAAGTATGACATGCTGGTAAGCAGTATGACTTGTATCGCCCACAACTCACTTGTGTTCTACTCGTGCATATAACATCAACGCATAAAACCAGGCTCTGATACCACTGTTGGGGAATGTAGTAATTTCAAAAAAAAAATCCTACGCACACGCAAGATCATGGTGATGGTATAGCAACGAGAGGGAGAGTGTTGTCCACGCACTCGTGAGACCGTAAGCGAAGCGTTATGACAACGCTGTTGATGTAGTCGACGCCTTCACGATCCGACCGATCCAAGTACCGAATGTACGGCACCTCCGAGTTCAGCACACGCTCAGCTCGATGACGATCCCGGACTCCGATCCAGCAAAGTGTCGGGATGAGTTCCACAAGACGACGGCGTGGTGACGATGATGATGCTCTATCGGCGCATGGCTTCGCCTAAACTCCATGACGATATGACCGAGGTGGAATATGGTGGAGGGGGCACCTCACACGGCTAAGGAATGATCCGTAGATCAACTTGTGTCTCATGGGGTGCCCCCCTGCCCCCGTATATAAAGGAGGGAGGGGAGGTGCGGCCGGCCCCAAGGAGTGCGCCGAGGAGTCCTACTCCCACGGGAGTAGGACTCCCCTCTTGCCTTGTTGGAGAAGGAAAGGGGGAGGGAAAGAGGAAGGGGCGCCGCCCCTCTCCCTGTCCTATTCGGACTAGGGGGAGGCGCGGCCACCCTAGCCGGCCCTCCTCTTCTCCCTCATGGCCCACTAAGGCCCATTATCCCCCGGGAGGGTTCCAGTAATCTCGGTGTTCCAGTAAAATCCCGATTTCACCCGGAACCATTCCGATATCCAAATATAGGCTTCCAATATATCAATCTTTATGTCTCGACCATTTCGAGACTCCTCGTCATGTCCGTGATCACATCCGGGACTCAACAAACTTCGTGCATCAAAACTTATAAACTCATAATAAACCGTCATCGTAACGTTGCGTGCGGACCCTACGGGTTCGAGAACTATGTAGACATGACCTAGAACTATTCTCGGTCAATAACCAATAGCGGAACCTGGATGCCCATATTGGTTCCTACATATTCTACGAAGATCTTTATCGGTCAAACCGCATAACGACATACGTTGTTCCCTTTGTCATCGGTATGTTACTTGCCCGAGATTCGATCGTCGGTATCCAATACCTAGTTCAATCTCGTTATCGGCAAGTCTCTTTACTCGTTCCGTAATACATCATCTCGTAACTAACTTATTAGTTGCAATGCTTGCAAGGCTTATGTGATGTGTATTACCGAGAGGGCCAGAGATACCTCTCCGACAATCGGAGTGACAAAACCTAATCTCAAATACGCCAACCCAACATGTACCTTTGGAGACACCTGTAGTACTCCTTTATAATCACCCGATTACGTTGTGACGCTTGGTAGCACCAAAGTGTTCCTCCGTAAACGGAGTTGCATAATCTCATAGTTATAGGAACATGTATAAGTCATGAAGAAAGCAATAGCAATATACTAAACGATCAAGTGCTAGGCTAACGGAATGGGTCATGTCAATCACATCATTCTCCTAATGATGTGATCCCATTAATCAAATAACAACACATGTCTCTGGTTAGGAAACATAACCATCTTTGATTAATGAGCTAGTCAAGTAGAGGCATACTAGTGACTATATGTTTGTCTATGTATTCACACGTGTATTATGTTTCTGGTTAATACAATTCTAGCATGAATAATAAACATTTATCATGAAATAAGGAAATAAATAATAACTTTATTATTGCCTCTAGGGCATATTTCCTTCACGGCTGTGGGCGGCGGAGCCAATTCCCAGCAGTTACTTCGGGCTCGTGAAGCGGATTGCGGGCGCTTGTCCTCGGCTTTATGCTATTAAGCGATCGGTCTGCATAGAGGGTGCGCGCAGTGCATTCGCCCGTGCAAAAGTGCATTGGGGGAAGCTTAACGCGGAGAAGCTGATGACTGAGGGGCCGCCAGAGGGTAAGGAGCATCGCAAGCCCGTACTGTACTATGAAGGTGTACTGAAGGGGGCCCGCCTTGCGGCAGATAAATGTACCATAGACATTATATTTCCCTGAGGGCATTCGTGCCACTTTTTTGTAATATGGGATTATGGCGTTTATATATTGCCTGTTTTGTTTGAACATATGTTCTTCCAAGGCTGGCTGTTTAATGTATGTAAGTCTTGAGAGTTGGCGATCGTAAACCTTTACGTAAAAATAATCTTTGGGGTGTTAGGGATATAATTGAACGCTCTTTATCCCATAGTTGGGTCCCTTTGCGGAGGCGTTTCTCACCACGAACCAGGCAATTGGACTATAAGGCTTTATTACTCTCACTTAGCCATAGGAATTCGAGTATGGTCGACGCAACCCCTAGTGTTCGGAAGGCCGAACTAGGTTCTATTGGCGCTGATCGAAGACCGATCCGTCGACTCAGCATTTATAATGGCGTTGTGCAGAATAAATCTTTAGGTATTTTACAACCTCTCGAACAGTGACCAGCTCTCACCGTATCATGACAATCGGTTTCGGCTTTCATCGAGGTGCTCGTCCGCAGATCCGGGACACAATCGCAGATAGTTCTCCCTCACGCTACCTTAGCCGATATAACGGAACGTAAGGTACCAAAACAAGGGAGCCGAGCAAACCCAACCAATGACCCAAGACATCATTCGGAGCTGATGCATATAGTGCTAGAAGTTCGGGGTGCCGGACGACCGAGAAGGTGGTCGGACTTTATTGCCGTATTATGAAGCCCCTGGCGTAATCGGGCGTAACACGGGGTGTCGATGAAAAGCGACAGCCGGTAAGTGTTATTTAAGTCTACATGTTGTAGCAAAATGATATGTCTATCATATGAGTACGATGTATGATTATGAAAAGAGGTGTTTTTTGGCGGAACCTGTGATGGCCGGACTAGAGGGAGTTTGTCAGTGGATCAGAAGTGAATCCCGACTGCCTTCTTATAGGGGGAGGGGGGCTCCTTGTATGTCCTGGCCGATTCCACGTCACCTATCCTGTTCTGCGTCAAAGTTAGTTTGTAAGGCAAATACTGGAGGTAGCCGAGTGTCCGCAGGGTTGGTCCGAGGGCTCCGATCGGGCCTGGTAAACCCAGCCGTCATACCGGTGGGTAGCGCGGACTCCTCAATTGGTGTCCGGATAGTCGTCTGTTATATCAAAATCTTGATAGGCATGATCGACTCGCTACTCCGGCAGCTGTATGATATCCGCCCCGAGGGCGGGGTTCGGCCTTGCCCATAGGTGTGATTACATCACATGGTGTTGGCTTGAGTGATTTACCACGCCGGATCCAGCCAACGTGGTTCGTCCCGTCAACATACGGTGAATTACCGCATGGTGGGAAGGTGCCGAAGATTTATTCTTTGGCGTAGTGTTTGTTTGGTGATCCGAAGACAACCGTTTAGAGTGATGGGCCAGAAGAACTTGGCCTTTGCCCCCAGCATCTTTTAAGAGATGTTGTTGGTGATTTCACACCTGCGGGGGTTTTATGTTTTGTGGAGCCCCTGGTTTGCTATGTCCTTAGGTACTGCAACTGAGTTGCTGTGGTTAGTGTGGTCTGGGGCAAGCGGCCGTACTTATATGTTATGGAGGGGGGGATATCTTGACCAGAAGTCTCCCTTCATTGTTTCCGGCACGCGGCCAGCCATTTTGCTTTGAGGATCCGGCATTCTCTATTGGTATGCTTTGCCATCCTTATAGGAGTACCATGAATTTCGCATGGTTGATCTAGTGTGTCGCTCGGGCCGGATAGGTCTGAGCTCTTCTTTGTCCGTTGACCGGACTGGGAGTTGCTGGAGTTAGCACCAGCTTTCCTGACTGGACGCTTAAGACCATTGCGCCGGGGCTTGAGTATGCTTCTTCTTGTGTCCTTCGTGTTGTTTTGGACCGTAGTGGTGTGTTGACGTCGGGGCATGCGCCTTGAGTTCTCCTGCTTAGGTTGGGGTGGCTGGTTGTGCCTTTTGTCGGGCGGTCAGTCCGTATCTTTCAAAGGGCTGTGACCTTGGTCCATCTGTCCACCAATGAATCTTGGTCAGCCTTGAGCTGTTGTTGCTTCCTTTGCAGGGTTTTTTTTGTGGCTATGAGCCGTCGCAAGCGAGCTTGTTCCACTGGATCTTGAGCACGCCGAATTCGTCATTGCCGAGGCTTGTCTCGTCCCGGGGGGGGTGTATAGTTGTCCCTCTCCAAGTATCCCACAGTGGCAGGCCGGCCTTATGGAAGGCACGCCAACTAGGGTTATATTCATCTTGGCGCCATCCGGATTGTTTTCACTTCGGGCGGTATTCTGTGGCGGGGCTCGGAGCGCGCCGACGACGCCCATACTTTGCTTTTCCCCGGGATTATCCTCCGCTGCCTCATCGCCATTTGTTTCCTTTGGAGTGTCCACCACATATATATATATATATATATATATATATATATATATATATATCATAAGAAGAGGTGGTTGTCCACCACCCAAGGTGCGGTGGTTCATGTTCTTCTCTGCATAAATCGTCCATACCGTCGATGTCTTCGAGTCAAAGTTCAGTACCTCGGTTAAGTCGTTGACCGTGGCAATGAAGTGGGTGGTGGTGGGCAACGAATTCCTTCGTCGTCGCCTCCCACTCGAGCCGGACATAGTTCGCGAAGAGCCTCCTGACAAAGAGAGAGACTTTAATGAGTCCAGCATGTCGCCAAAGGGCGAGTGCTGGAAGATATCCGTAGCGGTGAACTCCATTACCGGAGCCCATCCTGGCTCGACGGGCACGGGAGTGTGCGGACCGGAACCAACATCCGGATACGAATCCGGGGGTCCGGATTCACAGGCCACTACAGGGGTAAGGCCCGTGTTCGGCTCTACCGCCGATGAGTGCGCGACCGGCGGGGCGGGGTCCATCCCTTCGTCCTTATACGACGCGACCTGCTCCGGATCTAGGTCCGGAGATACTACGGGGGCGAGACCCCGAGCTTCGTCCGATGGCAGGTCTAAGCCGTGCTCGTCGCGACTGTCCGGTACTCCTTGCATAGGCCCAAATCCATCGAAGATCAAGTCTCCGCGGATGTCCGCCATGTAGTTCAGGTTTCCGAACCTGACACGGTGGTCATGAAAGCTGCCGATCTCGCTTCCAGATGGCCAAGCGAGTTGGCCCGCAGCACGAAGCCGCCGAACACGAAGATCTGTCCGGGGAGGAAAGTCTCGCCCTGGACAGCATCGTTGATGATGATCGAAGGAGCCATCGAGCCTGACGGTGACGACACAGAGGAACTCTCAATGAAAGCACCAATGTCGGTGTCAAAACCGGCGGATCTCGGGTAGGGGGTCCCGATCTATGCGTCAAGGCTGATGGTAACAGGAACCAAGGGACACAGATGTTTACCTGAGTTCGGGCCCTCTCGATGGAGGTAAAACCCTACTTCCTGCTTGATTAATATTGATGATATGGGTAGTACAAGAGTAGATCTACCACGAGATCGTAGAGGCTAAACCCTAGGAGCTAGCCTATGATGGTATGAATGTAATTGTGATCGGGATTCTAAGGACCAACCTCTCCGGTTTATATAGGCACCGGAGAGGGCTAGGGTTTACATGGAGTCGGTTACAAGGAAGGGAATATAATATCCGGATCGCCAAGCTTGCCTTCCACGCCAAGGAAAGTCCCATCCGGACACGGGCCGAAGTCTTGAGTCTTGCATCTTCACGCTTCAATAGTGCGGACGTTGTACACAGTCCGGCTATCCGGATACCCCCTAATCCAGAACTCCCTCACAGGGATGATGAAGATGGCCACGGTGAGGATCCCTCCCATAGGTGCTTGGAACAGGTCCCGAATGGTTTTGGTGGCTACAGAGGCTTGCGGCGGCGGAACTCCCGATCTATTACATTCTCTCAAGTTTTTAGGGTATATGGAGATATATAGGCGGAAGAAGTACGTCAGGGGAGCCACGAGGGGCCCACGAGGGTGGAGGGCGCGCCTGGGGGGGGCGCCTCTACCTCGTGGCTTCCTCGAAGCTTCCTTGACGTGGACTCCAAGTCTCCCCGGTTGCTTTCCTTCCAAAAATAACTTCTCCGTAAGGTTTCATTCCATTTCGACTCTGTTTGATATTCCTTTTCTTCAAACATCAAACAAGGGAAAAAACAGAACTGCACTAGGCTCTGGGTCAATAGGTTAGTCCCAAAAATAATATAAAAGTGTAAAATAAAGCCCATAAACATCCAAGATGGATAATATAATAGCATGGAACAATAAAAAATTAAAGATACGTTGGAGACGTATCATTGGCGTCTTGGAGGTCGCCGCGCTGCCGTCTGGCGGGATGGCGGCGCTCGAGGGCCCCCGCGCCGCTGGGGCCCGACCACCTCCTGAGCCCGCGATCGGTGGCCCGTCGCTCGGGCGCTAACGACGCCACTCGCCAGGCCTGAATCGCCAGGGTGATGTGGATGTTCGCGGGCCGCGCCACGGGTTATCTCCGAATCGCCCGCCATCGTCCGCACCGCATCGGGCAACCTGGTCCTGCATTTAACCAATCGTCGTGGTCGCCTTCTTCTTAGGAGCCATGGCGATGAAGAACAGCTAGGTCAACTGCTAGACCAGATTCTCACAATTGCGCGCCCCCTACCTGGCGCGCCAAAGATGTCGGTGGGAAACGACACCTACGGGATCACTGGAATCCCTACTGCGGTTGCGGGGCGCTGGATTGCAGGAAGAGCGGGACTAGCAGACAGCACAGGGATCGTTTACCCAGGTTCAGCCGCGAGGATGCGTAAAACCCTAGTCCTGCTTTGGTGGGTGTATTTCTGAGAGTTCTTGAGCTCTCGAACTAGTTGTGGTCAGCGCGTGGTTCGAGAGAGCCGAATCCTTCTCCTCGTTTCCTCGGGCCTCCTTTTATAGGAAAAAGGGGTTGCCACAGTGGCACACAGGAGGTGGAAAGATGTACAGTGTTGTGAGGTTATCCCTCGTATTACAGGACAAGATGCATTAAATGCGTAGCTTAGGTGTCCTCTCGCTTTATTGGGGGACGGGGGAGAGGCCCGTCCCGTCCGTCGCCGCTCCTCCTTGCTTCGACATGCGCCCTGGCCAGCGATGCGTGTGGCGCCATGTAGGCAGGCAGGCAGCTGAGGTGGCGCGGTAGTGGAGTCTTCACGAAGGGCTGCGTGTTGCCACACAGGTGCCTGCCAGCTGGTTGGGTCGGCAGCTGCATGCGAACGACGGCGGATGCTTGGTGGCGTGGGCTGGCGGTGTCCTGTTTGGCGGCGCTTAGCGAGGGCCTTGCTGGTGGATTGACAAGGGTCTTGCTGCAGACGTTGTCATCCCCGGCAAGGACCTTGCCGGGGGTCTCGTGGGCTTCCTCGGCAAGAACCCTGCCGAGGATCTGTTGCCTTCCTATCCCCTTTTGATCTTGGCTATTCTTTGTCTTCACGAAGATCTGCATGCCACCACGGAGGTGCCTCCCGAGCCCTGTCCCAATGCGTTTGCCCAGCGTTGGTGGTCTCAAAGGTGGCTCGCTCAGTTGGTGTGGGCGAGCTGCCCCGGCAAGGGCCTTGCCGGGGCCGCTGAGGCTGCCCCCCGGCAAGGGTCCTTGCGGGGAAATCCTGCTTCGTCCATCCGACCTTTGTGGCCTTGGCCCTTGCAGTTGCTTTGTTTGCCTTGTGCCTTTGGCTCCTCTCCGGCTTCCCTTTCCAACCCTTTTATGTGTGGCCGTGGCGGGTGGCTCTGACTGTCCGTGCACAAGTAAAGGTGTCAAAAGCAGAGCCCCTACTTTTGTACACCGACAATAAGTAGAAACAAAATAAAATAAAATAAATAAGTATTTTGTTGTAAGTAGAAACAAAACAAAAAAAAGAAAAAAAGAAAACAAAAAAACTGGGAAAAAATTTAAAAATTGCCACCTACTAGGCCACCACGGCCTGAATACGACTAGAAACCCATCAATGGGCCAGGATTCAGGCCCGCAGAAGGCCCAGTAGGCCCATCTGGCATAGCAGTGACTATTAGGCCCGTAAGCCTACAATAGAGAGGAGCTCGAGAGGGGTGCGACAGTGGGGCTTATAAACCTCTGCGCGCTCCTCTCAACTAGCGAGGTGGGACTAAACTCCCACCACCACGCCGCTGTGCGCGTCCTTTGGTCCCGGTTGGTGGCACCAACCGGGACTAAAGGTTGGCATTAGTCCCGGTTCGTGCCACCAACCGGTACCAATGCCCCTTTAGTACCGGTTGGTGCCACTAACGGGACCAAACGCTGCTTCCCGCCCTTTGGACTGCTGAAAAGAGACCTTTGGTCCCGGTTGGTGGCACCAACAGGTACCAAAGGGGGGCATTGGTACCGGTTGGTGGCACGAACCGGGGCCAATGCTCTGTGTATATAAGCTGGACTTGTGAAAATTTTCATTCAGTTCTTCGATCTGCCTGTCTGCCGCTGAACGCCTCGACACCGACGAACACCTCGACGCCGCCAGGCTGCCGGACCTCGACACCGACGCCGTCACGCGCCTTCGCTTGCTTTAACGCGCCGCGCCGCTGCGTGCCCGACGCCGCCGCTGCGCTCCTGCCCCGCCGCCAAGACCTGCCGTGCCCGACGCCGACGTCGTGTGCCCTGCTTCGCTTCGACGCCGACGCCAGCGCGCGCTGCCTCGCCCGGCGCGTCGCGCCCTATCCTGCCTCGACGACGCCCGTGCGCCCGCCTTGACCTCGACGCCAACGCAAGGCTTTACCCTGCCCCGACGTTGCGCCACGCCCCTGCCCTGCCGTCAACGCCGCCGCATCACTGCCCACCGGACAAGCCGGTACTCCCTCCTCCCTCCCACCCCTCTCCTCTGTCCTTCCTTCATGTATGTGATTATGGTGAAGTTGGTTCAGTGCAAAGTTTTAGAGAATTGCATGTTTTCAGCCATGTCCACAAGGTGTTTGATGAAATGCTAGGGCTAGCTAGGGAACTTTGTTTTATGTGAAACTTGGCAGGATGATGTTTCCTTGCATGTTGGTGAAGATGGTCAAGTTGGTTTGTTAAAAGGAAAAACTTGTTAGTGCAAGTTTTATTAAAATTTAGTGCTGGACAGAAACTACATGAATTTTTTTGGTGGACTTGCTAGATGAAATTGGGGCTGCCCTTCTGGACTTAAGGTTTTAGTAGGAAGGACTACAAGATGTAAAAAATTCTGAATTTTTTTAGCTAGGAAAAATAGGGTTGTAGTTCAATGCCAAGATTGGACCAAAATTAAAAAATGGAAGTTGTGCTCAAAATTTTCAAATGACCAAAGTGGGTTTTTGAATAAAAATGATCTATAGGCATCAGAGGACTTCTCAAAAAAATTGTGGCATTTGAAAGGAATTATTGAAATAGTTCTAGTGCAAAAAGTTACATTTAAGAAAGAATAAGAAAATTCTACTGATGTTTTTGTTCATAGCATTTTTTTTGTCCATGTGTGTATGTATGAATGGATGGATGGATGGATATGGATGTATATACAAAATATTCATATATGATGTTTTTTTGTTCATAGCAATTTTTTTTCATGTATGTATAATTTATGTATGTATGTTCATATATGCAAAAGTTACATTTAAGAAAAAATAAGAAAATTCTATTTTTTCTTCTTCTCTTCTATCCCGATAACTTCAACACGAGGGGGGGTCGATATACCCCCTCCCCGATAACATTATTTTCCCATGTATGTATGTCGTTGTTGTCGATATAACCCCCTCCCGGATAACTTCGACATGAGGGGCGGTCGATATATATACCCCCTCTAATGGATATACACATATTTTAGTTGCAGTTGATTACGTTACTAAGTGGGTAGAAGCTATTCCAACTAGTAGTGCTGATCATAACACGTCTATTAAAATGCTTAAAGAAGTTATTTTTCCGAGGTTTGGAGTCCCTAGATATTTAATGACTGATGGTGGTTCACATTTTATTCATGGTGCTTTCCGTAAAATGCTTGCTAAGTATGACGTTAATCATAGAATTGCATCTCCTTATCACCCGCAGTCTAGTGGTCAAGTAGAATTGAGTAATTGAGAGCTCAAATTAATTTTGCAAAAGACTGTCAATAGATCTAGAAAGAATTGGTCCAAGAAACTTGATGATGCATTATGGGCCTATAGAACTGCATACAAAAATCCTATGGGTATGTCTCCGTATAAAATGGTTTATGGAAAAGCATGTCACTTACCTCTTGAACTAGAACATAAGGCTTATTGGGCTATCAAAGAGCTCAATTATGATTTCAAACTTGCCGGTGAGAAGAGGTTATTTGACATTAGCTCACTTGATGAATGGAGAACACAAGCCTATGAGAATGCCAAATTGTTTAAAGAAAAAGTTAAAAGATGGCATGACAAAAGGATACAAAAGCGTGAGTTTAATGTAGGTGATTATATATTTCCATACAACTCTCATTTAAGATTTTTTTCAGGAAAACTTCTCTCTAAATGGGAAGGCCCTTACGTTATCGAGGAGGTCTATCGTTCCGGTGCCATAAAAATCAACAACTTCAAAGGCACAAATCCGAAGGTGGTGAACGGTCAAAGAATCAAACATTATATCTCAGGTAATCCTATAAATGTTGAAACCAATGTTATTGAAACCGTAACCCCGGAGGAATACATAAGGGACACTTTCCGGAACGTTTCAGACTCCGAAAAGGAATAGGTATGTGGTACGGTAAGTAAACCGACTACAAAACAATTTTAATGGCAATATTTCTCCGTTTTGGAATATTTAGAAAAATAGAAAAATAAGAAGCAGTCCGGGAAGGACACGAGGCCTCCACGAGGGTGGAGGGCGCGCCCCCCTGCCTCGTGGGCACCTCGTGCGCTCTCCGAACTCCGTTTTCTTGCACGGTACATATTTTGGTTGGTAAAAATTCATTATATAATCTCCCGAAGGTTTTGACTCCTGTATCACGCAAATATACTCTGTTTTCATTTCGAGCTGTTTCTCTGACAGATCTAGATCACCATGACGTCTCCAAGCGCCCCCAAGGACAAGTTCTTCGAGAAGGTCATCAACCCCTACCTCGCAGAGGTTCTGCAACATCCTCAAACCATTGAGATGCGTGATGGGTTGCTGCACATCCGCGATGTTGAGGGACCACGGAGGTCCGGAAGCGTGGAGACAAGGCTTGAAGCAATGGAGCGACAAGTTTTCAAGTGCCAGGAGATGGTGGAGCGTGGACTTGACTCGAATCACATAATGATCACGGAGTACACCAACAACCACAAGCTGGATGCCAAGGACATTGGGGAGGCCATCTTCAAGCTCCACGAGAAAATCGAGCACCTCCAAGCTCAAATCTATGACCTGCAAAACCAAAACTGTGAGTATGAATATAGATTCAAAAGGATGAGTTTGGCTGCAGATTTAAGGATCCCGGAGACTCGATCATCCTTCTATGATGGTGAGCCTATGCCTTGGAAGATGGACGACAAGCCGACATCATCAACAACCCCTTCACCAGCAAAGGAGACATAATCACATGGGTATGGGCACTCCCCTTGGCAACTGCCAAGCTTGGGGGAGATGCCCCGGTATCGTATCACCATCACACTCCTATCTTTACCATTTTTCTTAGTTCGATCCTTTTAGTAGTATCTTGATCTAGTAGAATAAAGTTTTGGTATGATCTAGTTTTGAGTTTTGCTTTATGGTCTCTCTATGTAATCGTGTCCGTGAGCTATATAATAAAGATTAGTGTTGACTCAAGGGCTTGATTATCTTGCTATGATCTTGAGTGAATAAAAGAAAAGGGAAAAGAATAGAAAGAAATAAAAATATCATGTTGATCTTATGGATAGTAATGACTTCACATAGAAAGAGTATGATGATTAAAAGTTGTTGAGAGTTGACAAACATAGCTTTGGTCATCGTTGCAATTAATAGGAAGTAATAAAGAAAGAGAGGTTTCACATATAAATATACTATCTTGGACATCTTTTACGATTGGGAGCACTCATTAAAATATGACATGCTAAAGAGTTGATGTTGGACAAGGAAGACAACGTAATGGGTTATGTTTTCTTATATCTGAGATAAAGTATATTGTCATGGATCATCCAACATGTTGAGCTTGCCTTTCCCCCTCATGCTAGCCAAATTCTTTGCACCAAGTAGAGATACTACTTGTGCTTCCAAAAACCCTTAAACCAGTTTTGCCATGAGAGTCCATCATATCTACCTATGGATTGAGTAAGATCCTTCAAGTAAGTTGTCATCGGTGCAAGCAATAAAAATTGCTCTCTAAATATGTTTGATTGATTAGTGTGGAGGAAATAAGCTTTATACGATCTTGTGATGTGGAAGAAATAAAAGGGACGGACTACATAATAAAGGTTCATATCACAAGTGGCAATATAAAGTGACGTTCTTTCGCATTAAGCTTTTGTGCATCCAACCCTGAAAGCGCATGACAACCTCTGCTTCCCTCTGCGAAGGGCGTATCTTTTATTATTATCTTCTACCTATGCAAGAGTCATGGTGATCTTCACCTTTCCTTTTTACATTTTATCCTTTGGCAAGCACAGTGTGTTGGAAAGATCCTGATGGATATATCTAATTGGATGTAAGTTAGCATGAGTTATTATTGTTGACATTACCCTTGAGGTAAAAGGTTGGGAGGCGAAACTATAAGCCCCTATCTTTCTCTGTGTCCGATGAAATCTCCGTAACCACAAGTATTGCGTGAGTGTTAGCAATTAGGAAAGACTAAATGATAGTTGAGTATGTGGACTTGCTAGAAAGCTCTGACATAGACTCTTTCTGATGTTATGATTAATTGCAATTGCTTCAATGACTGAGATTATAGTTTGTTAGTTCTCAATAAAGTTTCTGATTCATACTTTGCATTGTGAATAGATTGTTACTTGAGCATAAGAAACCATATGACAATATCCATATATGTTGCTATTATGAGAATAATCATGATGCCCTCATGTCCGTATTTTATTTTATCGACACCTCTACCTCTAAACATGTGGACATATTTATCGTTATCGGCTTCCGCTTGAGGACAAGCGAGGTCTAAGCTTGGGGGAGTTGATACGTCCATTTTGCATCATGCTTTTATATCGATATTTATTGCATTATGGGCTGTTATTACACATTATGTCACAATACTTATGCCTATTCTCTCTTATTTTACAAGGTTTACATAAGGAGGAGAATGCTTGTACTGGAATTCGGGTGGAAAAGGAGCAAATATTAGAGACCTATTCGCACAACTCCAAAAGTCCCGAAACTCCACGAAAGTTATTTTTGGAAATAATAAAAATATTGAGCGGAAGAAATACATCGGGGGGCCTCCACTGTCCACGAGGGTGGGGGCGTCCTACCCTCAGGCGCGCCCGCCTCGTGGGCCCCCTGTTGGCTCTCCGATGCCCATCTTCTGGTATATGAAGTCTTTCGTCCGAACAAAAATCATAAGCAAGCTTTTGGGACGAGACTCCGCCGCCATGAGGCGGAACCTTGGCGGAACCAATCTAGGGCTCCGGTAGAGCTGTTCTGCCGGGGACACTTCCCTCCGGGAGGGGGAAATCATCGCCATCGTCATCACCAACGCTCCTCTCATCGGGAGAGGGCAATCTCCATCAACATCTTCACCAGCACCATCTCATCTCAAACCCTAGTTCATCTCTTGTATCCAATTCTTGTCTCATAGTCTGGGATTGGTACCTGTAGGTTGCTAGTAGTGTTGATTACTCCTTGTAGTTGATGCTAGTTGGTTTATTTGGTGGAAGATCATATGTTCAGATCCATTATGCATATTAATATCCCTCTGGTTATGAACATGAATATGCTTTGTGAGTAGTTACGTTTGTTCCTGAGGATATGGGAGAAGTCTTGCTATTAGTAGTCATGTGAATTTGGTATTCGTTCGATATTTTGATGAGATGTATGTTGTCTATCCTCTAGTGGTGTTATGTGAACGCCGACTACATAACACTTCACCATTATTTTGGCCTAGAGGAAGGCATTGGGAAGTAATAAGTAGATGATGGGTTGCTAGAGTGACAGAAGCTTAAACCATAGTTTATGCGTTGCTTCGTAAGGGGCTGATTTGGATCCATATGTTTCATGCTATGGTTAGGTTTACCTTAATACTTTTGTTGTAGTTGCGGATGCTTGCAATAGAGGTTAATCATAAGTGGGATGCTTGTTCAAGTAAGAACAGAACCCAAGCACTGGTCCACCCACATATCAAATTATCAAAGTACCGAACGCGAATCATATGAACGTGATGAAAACTAGCTTGACGATAATTCCCATGTGTCCTTGGGAGCGCTTTTCTCCATATAAGAGTTTGTCCAGGCTTGTCCTTTGCCACAAAAAGGATTGGGCACCTTGCTGCACTTTATTTACTTTTGTTACTTGTTGCTCGTTACCAATTATTTTATCACAAAACTATCTGTTACCTATAATTTCAGTGCTTGCAGAGAATACCTTGCTGAAAACCGCTTATCATTTTCTTCTGCTCCTCGTTGGGTTCGACACTCTTACTTATCGAAAGGACTACGATAGATCCCCTATACTTGTGGGTCAACAGAGGCCACCCCAAACCCTTGAAGCGTTGTCGAGGCCACCCCAAACCCTAGAGAAGCGTCGAGGCCATGCCACTAATATGATTCCTTATTGTGCTTAGCTAGCTAGTTCAACGTTTGCCACTAATATATCCATCTGTCATGTTTGAATAATAATTTCCATGTTGTAAATATTTGCAGAAACTATGGATCTGCACCCCCAAGACGAAGCAAAAGAAGCGGTGTTGGGGGAGATAATCGCACATGGAAGTGATGTCGTCTTGTCGTTTCTCAACGACACATGCCCCGATGGTCTGGAAAGACAGGATGAAGAAGCAGGCTACGACGATGATCAAACAATGGAGGAGGAAGGACACCGTGATGACGGCTCCGAATGGAGGGGGAAGGACACCGTGATGACGGCTCTGGTGAGTGAATGGAGGGGGAAGGACACCGTGATGATGGCTCCGGTGACAGAACGGAGTCCGGCCAGGTATATATATTAATTAATTAAGCATGTGCTGACTATAGCTAATTGATGCATTAATTTTTTTTGGTATGTACACATATTAACTCTCTTCTTTTTCTTCTTTTCTAGCCCTCCGGATCGAGCAACACTTTGGTAACGACACGAGGCCCGAAGAGAAAGTTGCGCGCGGATGAAAGGTACACGATCATCGAAATTGATCGCGCTGGCCAACCGATTGAACCCCTCCGGACCAAGCAAAAATTTAATGCTCAGTGCGGGGTTCTAGTGAGGGACATGATCCCGATCAGCATCGAGCAATGGTTGAAGCCTAAGGACAAAGACTCTCAGGTGTCTTATGTCAGCAATAGGCAGAAAGCTGATCTTTGGACCGCGCTGCAGGAAAATTTCACCTTCCCGCCAGAGGAGGATCCAGAGAATCCAGTTAAAAAGCCAACGATCAAGGCTTATGCTCTTAAGAAGATGGCTGAGCTATTCAGGAGGTGGAAGAATGAGCTGAAATCATCGTTTTTCGACCAAGTCAAGACTCCAGAATTCATTAGCCGATTTGAGAAGATCAAAGATCAGTGGCCCGAATTTGTCACCAAAAAGAAATCTGAGAGAGCAGCGAAGATGTCAGCGACAAACAAGAAAAATTCTGCAAAGAAGAAGCATCACCATCGCACGGGGTCAGGTGGCTACCTGAAAGCCCGGCCGTTCTGGGACAAGGCTGAGAATGACCTCATTGATAAAGGGATCGAACCAGAGACGCGACGCTGGCCAGACCGTTGCAGGACTTGGTTCTTCGGGGTTGGGGGAAAATTGGACCCTGTAACAGGGAAGTGCGTTTGGACCGACGAGCAGCTGAACACACCCATCGTGAAGCTTCAGGAGTATATCAAAAAGGCGCGGCAAGGGACGTTCGTTCCGGACAGAGAGAACGACGAGCTCACAGAGGCCCTCGGGAATCTTGAGTACCCCGGACGGACACGAGGCACGCCAGGCTCCCTTTCGTGGAAGGCTGGATTTCTCGACGCAGGCGGTTACAAACGCTGGGAGAGGAAGAAGAAAAAGGAGTTGACCCAAATACAGGCGCTGCACGCAAGGGTACAAGCGCTAGAGGAACGAGAGGCAGTTCGCAGCATGCGACCTGCCGATGCTACACCCGAAGCTACCCCGCCATCTCAGCGGAGAAGCAGCGTGGCTTCCACGGAGCTGCTTCAGGAGCCTGTCTTCACGGCTCCTGCTAGCTACCCCGTAGATGCTATCACGGAGTCTCAGCATTGCCACCTTATGACGCCGATGGATGGAATTGAAAGTCAAGGCGGCTGTTGCTCTGTTGCACCTCCCGAACTGGCGCAACTTTTCACCGCCGGCCGATTCCAGAAGGATATGCTAGGGTGATGGTGGTTTAAATCACAGAAGGATTTGAGGACCTCCAGCTTGACCACCCTACGGATGAAGGGGAGACTCGGCTGGGTTCTTGTCTGAAGACTCCATGCCTATGGCGGAAGGAGCTCATCAACCTTCCGAACTGGATGCCTCCGCCTCCTCCTCCTCCTCCGGCGAGTCAGGGCACTCCGCCTCCTCCTCCGGCGAGTGACGATCAGGGCACTCAGCCTCCTTCTCTGGCGCGTGGCGGCACTCCGCCTCCTTCTCCGCCTCGCCAGCAAGGGAGGAAGAGACCCGCCGCCGCCCCGGCTGCTCCGACGCGTCATAGTCCTTCTCCTCCGCCTCGTAAGCAAGCACGAAGAAGACAGCCGCAGCCGCCCGGCTGCTCCGTCTAGCAAGACAGCCAGAGGAGGAGGCAATACAGATACGGTCCACCTCTCAAGCCTCTAGAGAAGTTACCGTACGAGATGACCGTGGAAGAAAACAAGAAGATCGTGCAAAAAGAAGTGAAGGACTTCTTTGAAGGGGCGAAGGCAGAGAGACATCCACCTCCGGAGGAGAAGGTAGATGCGGTGAAAGCAAAGCGCACTATCGATGCCCTAAGGAAACCACCAAAGTCTCCGCCAAAAACCAACTATGTAGCGTTCGAAAAGGCATATCTCAAAGCGGAGCGGTCGGGAAGTACTGTCAGTGTCAAAGGTTAAAAGAACGACGAGCGACTGGGAAAAAATTGCCCAGCTCGGCGAACAAGCCCCCCACTCAATGTGTCTAGCGACATCGTCGCTAATGCTCCGGGGATGGTGCCCGGTTATAGCAATCTTGGAGATTACCTGCCCGACGATGTACATTATGATTTCTTGGAGGTGGACGAACACAGATACGAGTACGGGAAGCCTCTCGTCAAAGATGAAAAATCTCTAACAACGATGATGCGAAGATTCCATAATTGGTACATGAAAACCTACAGAGAGTCTGTGGGGACGAATACTTTGTATCTGAGAGTTAAAGAGGAACACAACCTCATTGGAATTGATCTGTTGACTGTTCCATTTGAGGAGTTCTTTCAGTTCTTCAATCAAAAGGCCCTCGATAAATTAACGATCACTTTCTGCTGTCTGTAAGTACTGTAATTAAGTCTCTATATATAGCTCAGCCCTTTCATTGCATGTATTTATAATTATCTTCACTATATTATGCAGATTGAAGATCGTCAAGTGCAGAAAAGCAGAAATGTATGATATTGGGTTCATTAACACAAATCTCATAGATGAATTTCAGGTTAAAAAGAGGGCCGAAGAGTGAGGCCAACTTGCTCAAATCATTGTTAATAAATCAAAACAAAGATTTAATACTCTATCCTTACAACTTCAAGTGAGTGTTATTGTCGTGTGCATATTCGGTTTCCCTTATTACTCGAGCGAGGTTATAGTAATGTAATTGATGAGTTATGCATGCGTACGCAGCTTCCACTATATTCTCCTGGAGATTAAGCTTGAGCGGGGACTAGTAACCGTCTTAGACTCGAGACGAAAAGATCCCGAGACCTATGCGGACATGACTAAAATTCTCAACAAGTAAGTTCAATCGATCATTATCGCACCATATCGGTAATTTTTTGTTCATTTCCTGATATCTCAAGTAATAATTATTTTCTTTGTCTTGCAGGGTTTGGAAACAGTTCATCGCAGAAGCTCCGGGACTGCCGAAGGAGCTGCGATATACATAACCGAAAGTAAGTACTACTAGCTAGCTAGTTGCACACATCTCCCATTGATTATAGCTACTTTCATCAATGCCATTTATAATGCTTCATTATTAGTTTGATTGACCTCTATTTCTCGTCAAGTGCTTGTGGCAGGAACAAGGGAATGATTGCTGTGGATACTACGTGTGCGAGTTCATCTACAACGCGACTTGCAAAGATAAGCAGGGCTACTCTAAAAGACAATATGAAGTGCGTAAGCAATAATATTCACAATTTCATTTTATTACACCATCATTTCTGTTGAGTTTCATTCATATATATGTATTAACCCCCTTCTTCAAATTAGACGTGGCAGATGCGGAATGAACTCCTACCACAAGATCGCATGGAAGCAATTCAAGAGGAATTGGCGGGATTCTTTCTTAACCACGTCATCAATAAAGCCGGAGAATACCATGTGGAAGTTGAGTTCAAATGCTAGGGGATTGTAAGAGATCTTACATATTGTATATGTATGTAGCCAGTAGCGTCGGATAGATAATACGAAAACTTGTTCGACCAATCTCTCGAAGAAGGAGAGGTCGATCACTTCTCTCGGTATGCATGACGAACTTCTGTACTTAATGGTTTCCTTCATTTTTCTTACTAGCTAGCGTGTCGAGGGCCTCTCTATACGTATAGTACGTACCGTCGACCAAGCACGGAGATAAGAGAGGACACTTCTTTCTATTAATTAATTAGCTACCTAACACAATATATGAAACACCTTAATTAACCATATAAAACCTCCAAATCCACCCCCCCTCCCTCAGAAAAAAAACAAAAACCCTAGCCCCTGAACAGCTGACGCGTGGATGCCTATTGGTCCTGGTTGGTGCCACCAACCGGGACTAAAAACCTCTGCACTGGGCTCGCAGCACTGCCACGCGGAGGCCCATCTGTCCCGGTTAGTATAAGAACCAGGACTAAAGGCCTAGGCATTAGTAACGACCCTTTAGTCCCGGTTCCTCAACCGGGACAGATGGGCCTCATGAACCGGGACAAATGGCCCTTTTTCTACTAGTGGACCATGACCGATCGCTAATTGGCATCCTCCTTTGGGAGACTCAGAGTTTATGCTTCGCAAATTTCGACTCTTTTGACTTCAGTTTTTGTAAGCGTGAATGTAATAAGGTTGCCCATGAACTAGCTGATTTTGGCTTCAGGGCGGGTGTTCCTGTCTCGTTATGGATGGAGCAGGTCCCAGACTTTGTTTCGGCTATGGTCGCCAATGATCTTGTTGTGCGGGTTTAGTAATGGATTGAATTGGTTCCGGATAAAAAACACACAAAAAAAGGACCCTGATAAGTATCACACGTGTGGCATGAATCAATTATGTCCTGACATTTATTGATGGCAACTTTATTTTTGAAGCATGACAACTTTCTGTTTGGGTGATAAGTTTTAGCTTTTTTAGTTTCAGTTTTTTCGGATGTTGTAAAAATGTCAGGGCAATGTTTTTTTAAGGAGTCAAGGCAGTGTTACTTCGTGTCATACTAGATCATCGATGGCTCGCGTTGCTGCGCCCGTCTATTTGTATAATAAAATGGTATAGTCTTGATAAATATAGAGGCACAAAACATATAACTTAAATTTGCATGAATTGAACAAAATTTGAAGGAAATCCACATGATTGAACTGCAACGTCTCAATATAACTGAATTCTGCCATTGGAAGATCAAATGTTTAAGACTAAATAGCACATAATATCCAAGCAAAAAAAGTACAAGTAATAGAGTATATACAAAGAGGGAGAAAAATTGGCTAAGAAACAAGGTCTCTTCCTTATGGTCTATAAATTCAATCTAAAGAACAAAACAATGTTTTAATTGAAAGATAGAATACTATGTCATACTCACATATGCAATTGTCTAAATATGGTACAACCACAATGATCTTTCTCTAGCAACTGCACCGGGGCGATTTGAACATGATTTCTATTTTGTGTCACCAATCAATCAGGCGAGGCTCCAAGAACACATAATTGTTTAAATGTGGTACCACCATACTGATCTTTCAAGTTGCTGACCTGCCAAAATGATGTTCAGAGCATGGAACGAGGAATAGAAAAATCAACCAGCAAAGAATGAGATGGCACTGAAGCAGAATATATCATCTCGATAGATAAAGGCATCAGGAAAATTTATTCCATGGTAAATGTAAAGTTTTCATGCCTCATTCACATGCAAGATACCTTGTGTAGCCTCACGACGCAAAACTTAAAAATTGCACTGATACATAGAAAACTTCCCCTTGAACTGAATAAAAGAATAAAATATACCAGACCACTAAATTCATGACAATCACTTTTCAATATGATTATTTATTACTCTGTTAACTAAAATGACTTCATTACTTGTGAGATAATATGCAATGGGTTACAAACCAGATACATACCTTCGATAGAAATTTCTCACACCCAAGATAATATGCCTTCACAACATTCTCCAATGCATGAGCTTCTTTTCCACTACTACATGGTAAGGAGATAAGTTAGATGCAATTTTCTGTGATGAAAATAGCAACACAATCAGTCAGATAACAATCCATAGTCAACGTAATGTTTGTGTACGTGTCAACTTGTACTATACCAGGCTGCTAGCAAAACAAAAAATATAACTCTAAAGAAGGTAGATTTTGGAGCCTTGGTACACCAAGTGAAAGTGACACCCACAATTTCACCAACATATTTACTGATCTTGTGCGTAGTTTTTTTTCATTACAGAAAATAACATGCATAAAGATCAACTACTTGGTTCTTTTCGGTTTCTTATTATGAAATCACTAAGGTAGTACCTTGTTACGTGGAAGCATGTCCTTGAGAAGTTTCAAACTTCATGCTCTGCTTGATCTATTCTCACCTATCCATGTGGAGGCACAATTCAGTTCAGCATGAATAAATTCAACAAGCTGAACCAGAAAAAAAAACATCCGTAGACAATAATGTAACCTCTGTGCAAGGTTGCACTAATACCTTCGCTCTCCCTGCCCGGACATGAACAAAGTCCTTGGGTGGCTAACTCCACCGACTTGGCACTCTTCTCCTTGCCCTTCTTGTACTAACTATCCTCGACGGAGCGGTAATCCTTCTTGCACCTATTGGGATTCCATTCATTTTGCTCCTCTCCCAGAAAGACATAATTCATGCAGCCTAGTCATTAGTGGCATGTAACAAGGGATTGTCCCAATTAGTGAAAAAACTGAAGCTCGCCTCTTGATTGTGTCTGGCTTGTCTTTCAAACGTTAGTCCTAGAACAACCAAAGGAAGGTGTAAAGTGTCAGCTTGAATAGAAATCACTACAAAAGGTCAAATAAATCATTTTTTTGCAGGGACACAGGTAAAACATTTCCATGGTGCAAGGAATTAGCTAAGAGTAGTAATAGTCCACCAAGAGAAAAATGGTGCATCCAACCATGAAGCAACATCTATCGCAGAAGTTGCTCAAGTCTCTTACGAATTTTGATAACCTCTTCTATCTTGTTTAATAGGAAGAATTGTGGCAGTAGCAGCTGCATTATGTTATATCAGTATCATGAACTGTGTATAGATTGGCATTTAATAATTATAATCATAAACTACTTAAAAAATTAAGTATTCTACAGGATATGGTAAATAATACAATTAGTTCAGTTCTATAAGACCACAGTGTAACTCCTTGTCATAAGCAAGCATGAATTAACGCTAAACCTTGGTTGGACACGGCTGCATTGAGGAGAAGGAAAGTAGCATGTTAACCTCTAACTCTAATAGTGTATATGGGTGAAGAGAAGAAAAAACAGATAAAGTATAATCTGTAGTAAATCATTTCCCATTCGAACCACTTTGACTACATGCAAAAATATCCTTGAAGCAAAAATTACTACATGTTCTTTCACTCAAAGAAGACTTACTCGCCCCCTTCGCGATCAACCTCACCAACAAAATGGAATCTCAATGACACATCAGTCTCAAGTTTCAGGTGCACTGTGCAAACATCTTGCCTTGCAAATGCAGGTTCTTGTTAGAAATGCCAAGGATAAGATTCAGTTGAAAAACAAAAGTCACAAATCAAATAGTAGCAGAATTATAAGTAAAACATCCACCTTCCTTGACAACCATGGCACCAGATTGTTTATTTCCCTTCAGGTTTCAACCTAACCATGGTCCTGATATTTGATTATATAGAAATAAAGTTAGATGCTCACAGGTCACAGCCATACCCATATACATGCTACCAAGAATGAAAACATAGCAATCATCCGGCAAATGCCTAGTGACTTGTCAACCGAAACAGAAATAAGTCGCATACATGACCGATTGAAACCGAGAAGCAGGCACAAAAACCGAGAAAATCCAGGAAGGGAAAAGGTAGATCACAATTGAAACATATCCATGATTATTTTTCTCTCCTTGGTTGTCCACAATCATCAAAGGAATGGGTCTGTACTCATACCTTGTCTACCTGAGCCGTCATGTGAGCACTCTATTCCCAGTTCGGGCGCCACCTCGCGTGCTCGCCATTGATGATTCAGGTTAAAACTCGCCACTGCCATGAATCAACCCCGCTCCTCTCTCTCTTTCTCCCTCTCCCTCTCCCTCTCACTCTCACTCTCACTCTCTGACCTAGGGCAAGACTGGGAGGATGCGTGCATGGCAGTAGGGAGTACGTCGAGCGCTCAACGGCGTACCTGTCTTCGCGCGTAGACGCGGGTGGAGACAGCAGCCAGCGCGCGGCATGCCAGGAACCTTCTTCCGTCACCGTGCCATCACCACGCAGACGGGCGCCAGTATCCTCGCGGCAATGACCAGCCTCGACGCCCCTTCTTGCTCTTCCTTCTGCCGTCATTAGGTTCCCTTCTTCGGTCGCTCTTCTATGTAACCCTCGTCGATGGATCCCTTTTAGCGAAGACCAGCACTGAGGATGATAGAAATAGCCTAGCAACATCGCGGCCACAAGGGCTAAACGGGACATGCGCCATCTCGCCGCCGCCGATGCCGTCACAGCTCACCTTGGTTAGGGTTAGCGAGCGCACCAATCGCTCCCTCGCTTCGGCCGGCGGGTATGCTAGGTGGGCTGTTTGGCCCAATTAACCACGTTACTCCAAAAATGTTACGGGAGTAGCTGCCCTCCCTCAGGAAGCTGCGGAGACGGAAGCATTCAGAAAAATTCACTGCGCATCCAAAAGCCAGAGATGATCGTTACATGAAAACGAACGGCTCTGAAGGTTGATAGCGTGAGGGGGCTCCTAGGGTGCCCAGTTATAATGTTTTACTCCCTCCGTTCCTAAATAATTGTCTTTCTAGAGATTTCAACAAGTGACTACATACGGAGCAAAATGAGTGAATCTACACTCTAAAACATGTCTACATACATCCGTATGTTGTAGTCCATTTGAGATGGCTAGAAAGACAATTATTTAGGAACGGAGGGAGTAAAATGTAGGGCACTTATCATTTGAAAAGAAAAACGATTGGAGCGTAACCTGAGTCAGGCGGCCAAACGACGCGCGCTCTACATAATAAACGAACCGACCCGCTTTGGACAACTGTTTCCTCTCCTCCAAGCCAAACTCGCGGACGCTCTCCCCTCCCCAGCCTCGTCGCCCGCACCGCGAAGCAATGGCGACGGCGTCGGTGCACCTCGGACGCTACGTCCTCCTCGCCGGCGTCGGTGCGTACCCTTCTTTCTGGTCTTATTTTCATCTCGATCACGAGCTCAGCTTCCCGTGCTTGTTTTTCCTGACGGATCTGTCGATCGCGCGCGCAGGTTTCGCCGCCCCAATCGTCCTCGGCAACGGCCGCGCCGCCCGCTTCTCCGACATCCTCAAGGACTTCCAGGTGCGTGCGCGCGCGCTCGATCGATCGATCACTAGCTTAATTTATTCATTGCTGCCTCGCTTCGACCGGTCACTTCGATTCCCGGTGTCGACCGGCCGCCGGCGACGGTGCTTGTCTAATTCCTATTCTGACTTCATGTGCTGCGGCCGGCCGGCGCCGGTGGTTCCACTTCCACAGGAGTTTCTGCGCGAGAAAGGAGTAGACGGCAGCGCCGCCGAAGAAAATGCCGCGCTCCACCTTCAGGTGTGTGCTCTCTGTATTATACTGTAACCGGATGCACTGAAAATAAATTAGCGTGCAGAGTATGTTTATATCGGTGGCTTAATCATGTTTTCTACCAATTTTAGCTGCAAATGCTTGCTAGGGAGGTCCGACATTTGTCAATGGCTCAGACTATTGTTCATATCGACCCCGGCAACAAAGGTGCGTTCATCTGCTGCCCTGAAATTTCCTTGGTGTGACTGTCCAACCATGTCTTCATTAACATTACTTGGCATATCCTCGTTCCCATGCTGCTGCTAACATTAAGGGTCTATAATAATGCCTTCCAAAATAAAAGTGAAGTGCAGTTGACTTCTGCTGCATTCCAGAGTCCAGACGCATCTTTTTTCATATTATACAAATATATATTTCATGTTCATGACAGTTTGATTACAGAAATAAAAACATCACAGGGGACAAGCAGTCTAAAAAACTGCAATTGAGAAGTGTGTAAAATACCTAATATGTTCAACTGCTGATTAAAATTTGACTGTTGTATTTTGTTCATTCTTTTTTTAGGTCGTGTTTTGGTCATTTTACATCGACATCGACGACATGGTTTATAACCCCTTGTTTTTCATCTGTTTGCAGTTCTGTCAGCTTTCATAGCTCCTGCTGCAGCTGCTGGGGCGGTGGGCTATGCCTATATGTGGTGGAAAGTACGTGTTATCTACTTTATGTTGGCCTTCAATCTTCAACAATATTTGCGACATCTCGAGAAACACTAGCAACCGTCATGTGCAATGCATAATTTTCCTTAGCAAATCCTGCATGGAAAATACATCGTATATGTGAAAACTAAAAGTTGAACTATAATTTTAGTCATCATTAAATTTATGTATCTCAAATCGCTCGAAGGAAAAGGATGGACATTGAATATCTGTTAAATCTTGAGCAAGTCTACAGTTAAGAGATAATTAGTAGGGCTTGATTAGGGTACTAGTTGTGCCATAACTCTGCAATTTCATGGTAAATTCCAAGTACACCACACCAACTCATAGTTCTATAACTATTCATTGTCATTTAGTTCTTTTAGTAAAGACTAAAAGTGGTGGTTCTGCCGCATTGTTCGCAATTATCCAAAATCCTGCCTGGAGTTCTTCATTGTCTTATTATTAAATTTTATATGGTTTTAACTTCTAAACCTTGTTAGTTTCACATTGTCTAGCTAATTATGCTCGTACAGCTCGTAGCACCGCTTGTTGGTTGCAACGGCCATGCCCCTTTGTTCATGATCTTGTATTAGCAGATTGTAACCTTGTTACTATGGGATAAACTCCCTAACTTCTAAACCTTGTTACCCTTCTCAGTCTGCAACTTCTAAAGGTCATGTGCAATGCATAAAAAGCGTCATTTTCTTGTTTATATATTTGGCATTTATTTGATCTTGCGCTGTCCTGGTAATCTGCCTAGCAGTGCTTGGTTTGATTCAAGCTTTTACTTCCTCATCACATCATCATTACATCGATTTACTTATCATATATTTACATGTATCTGCACGCTTTCAGGGTATCTCATTTTCTAGCATAATGTACGTTACCAAGCAAAATATGGCTAATGCTGTCTCAAGCATGACAAAGCATCTGGAACAAGTGCAGAACTCTCTTGCTGTAAGTATAAAATAATTTTTCCAGTTATATTTGATTGGAAAAAGGGTCACCATCTCCTTTATTCCTATATTAGTCCTCTGTGCTTCTAGATAACCATACCTCTTATTTGTACTGTGCAATTTTTTTATTTTAACCTTGGCTTAATACATTCGTGAGGTAGAGCACTACCATCTATCTTGTGCATAAAAAGGATAATTGCACCACTCGTGCTTGTTATAACTATGATGTGATACCAATTTTGGTGTTCACCATATCTATTTTCTCTCAGATATATTTGGCTTAAAAGTCACTAGTCATTGTTGTGCTACTGCTGACCTGTTTCCAACAGAAAAGAAGTCTGCAAGGGCAATGATCTTGAAAGAAGTGTTTTCTTACAAAGAAAATTGCCATCATATGTTGATTTAACATGGAGCTTGAGCTTGTATTTCCTCAAACTATGTGACTACTATTTATAGTAAGATATGTTTTCTTCAAATCAAATGCATTGGCAATCTGGGTTGCAAACTAGTTGATATGATTCTAAAAAGACTAATCAATTTAAATGTGTGCCTAATTTGCCTCTCTTTTTGTGCGAGAAATGTGGAATATCGATTTTTTTATTGTCGCCATTTTATGTTAAGCCGGCTGTTTAATTCTCAAGTACTGACATTTCTCTCTCAATCTGAAGGCTGCTAAAAGGCACTTGACACAGCGTATACAAAGGTTGGATGATAAATTGGATAAGCAGAAGGAGATGTCTGGACAAATAAGAGATGAGGTACTTCCTAAATTTCCATGCTTCCCGTTGTAATGATAACTGCACATGGCACAGCTTAATTTGAATAGTGGACTTGGCCACATGCAGTGTTAAGTACTTTTTTTCAATGGTTGATTTGTATCAGAGTAAACACTTCAAGTTACTTGGTGAATTACAAATATCCCATTTTCTTCTTTCAGGTTGCCGGCGCACGGATTAAACTCAAGGACATTGGTGCAGAAATGGAAAATCTAAAAAAGTTGGCTTTTAATATGGTAAGCTTATATCGGATCTACCATTTGGTATTGATTGCCAGTCTTTCAGTTGAGCTAACGTAAATTACTGTATTGCTTCTGCAGGATGGAAAGTTAGATTCAATTCAAGACAAGCAGGTAGGCTCCTCCACATATGAATTTTTACTTCCTTGCTTCGATCTTCTTAACCGTAGGAAATTTGCTCTACACTGCTACCACTTGTATCTGAAAAAAGAAAGAACTCTATGCTGTGATTTCTAGCAAAGGGATTCCCTTACGAAGTTCTTGATATCAGGAGTGAGTCCAGCAGATAACATTTCTCTGTGGTGACTAACGATATTGTATCAACAGGATTGCCAATTGGCTGGCGTGTCGTATCTCCTCCAGTTCATAGAACCAAATGTTGCGATGCTGCCAAACCGCCTGGTAAGAACCTAACGAGAAATTACCGCTCTTGCAACCACAGGGCTTCCCATTAGATTGGACTTATTTCAATATGAAATTCCATGTCATTTCCTTTCAAAGTGAATAAAATACAAGTGAATTCAGATGATAATTCATGTGAGTGATGAAAAGAGTTACAGCATCTCACTTGCTTCGAAAAACCTCTGAATCATCATGGGAGTAGATGTTTGGGTAGCTGAACTGTACCACATAGATAGCCTTCGTCTGCAGAATGATATAGTAATACAAAAGGCGGCATAACGATCACTCTGGTCTAACATGGTCATGTTCATTTGCTGCAGGAAGGCTTGCAGCCGCCGGTGGTTACGAGATCCATGAAGAAAGGAGAGCTCCCGGTTAGTTCTCTTCTCCCATGCACAACTTTTTCCATGGTTAGGCTCTGTTATTAGTAAGTACTTGTATCTTTGTCTGATGGGAACCTCTTTCCTTCAGGGGCTGGAGTTTGGGCTGCGCCTGCTGGCACTGGAACAATCTGCCAAAGGAGCAGGGCTGGCCCTGCCGTCGCTGCCCGTCAAATCTGCATGCTGATACTTCTTCGATTGTCGGCCGTGGTGGAGGCTGTGACGAGTTTATAAATCCCAGGTTGTATAGACAGGGAATTCGTAATATCTGGGAGTTACGCTGAAGAAATACACGACATGTAGGGTAGGGTAGTGTTTTTACTGGTCGGTTTATGTAAGCACCAACTGATTCTCCTCTCAATTTAGAGTCTAATTTGCTTATAGATTCAATTCGAATGGAGGTAGGAAGAACAGGAAGAACAACACACGCTAGCCACTCCTATCCTATCCAGCCGGCCGAAGCCGTTCCGTCCGCCCACCGGTACAAGTGGCACTGGTTTTCCTTATACACTTGTCTACTGGACCCATTCCGGCCCAAATGAGCGAGCAGGCTGTTTCTGGTTCCTCCTGGGCCTGGCCTTGTCGCTGCTTGCCGGCTCACCCTGTAGCAGATCACGCCTTGTCGATGTAGTAGCAGCAGAGTCGCTGACAATCCCCCTGGAACAGAAGCGGCTTGCCCCCAAGCCGGTGCCCGAAGAAAATTTTGCTTCAGCGTCTCCTGGTCCTCCCAGGTAGCCATGGACTCAGGCGATCGGCTCCATTTGATCAAAACTTGAGCGATTGACTTGTTTCCCCGCTGGACCAGGCGACGATCGAGGATGCAAGCCGGTACCTGCAAAACGGCATCAGGTGATGGCAGCATAGGGAGTACCTCTTGCTCAGCCTTGATGTGCTTTTTAAGCAAGGAGACATGAAAGACCGGATGAACACGGCAGTTTTCAGGCAGAGCTAGTTTGTACGCCACCGCGCCAATCTTCTCTGTCACTGTAAACGGACCGAAGTATTTGAAGGCCAATTTATGATTCGCCCGCGGAGCGATGGAAGTTTGAATATATGGCTGCATCTTCAGGAAAACAGATTCGCCCACTTCAAACGACCGCTCTGTTCGATGCTTATCAGCTTGCACCTTCATGCGTTGCTGGGCTCGCGGAGATTGTTGCTTAACTGACGCCATTACAACCTGACGGTCCTCCAACCACTGATGGGTATCGAGGCGGCAATTACATCGAGAGGAGAGATTCCAAAGTAACGAGGTGCATGTCCATACATAACTTCAAATGGAGAATGTCCTGTAGATGAGTGCCAATTGGAGTTATACCATAGTTCACAAAGCGGAAGCCACTGCGACCAACGATGCGGGTGAGCGCTGATAAAACAGCGAAGATATCCTTCGATCTGTTGATTAACGCGTTCAGTTTGCCCGTCTGTTTGAGGATGCTGACCAGAACTCATGCGAAGTTTGATCCTTGTTCTGTTGCAGAATTCCTTCCAAAAGGAGCTAGTGAAAACTGGATCACGGTCTGATACTAAGGACAATGGCAATCCATGAAGGCGATATACACTATCCAAGAAGGCTTCAGCTACTGTGCTGGCAGTGTAAGGATGTTTCAGTGCAATAAAATGACCATACTTGGATAATTTGTCGATGACCACTAAAATACAATTGAACTGTCGAGATGGAGGCAGCCCTTCAATGAAATCCATCGTCATCATCTCCCATGGAGTGGAAGGTATGGGAAGTGGCTGCAGTAATCCTCGGTATGGTACTCGTTCAGGCTTAGCCAACTGGCAAGTTTCACACTGCTGCAGAACAGATCTGATCATATTCTTCCAGTAAAAGAGTTGGCAAATTCTTCTGAAGGTTACCGGAAAACCAGAGTGTCCACCTGCTGAACTAGCATGCAAGTTAACAATGATTCTATGCTGCAACTGTTCATCTGGGCCAATCCATATCCTCTTCTTATAACGCAAGAGCCCATCATGCAATGTGAATTTTGGATCAGCAGCAGGGTTAATAGTCAATGTCTGCAGGATGGCTTGGGTAGCCGTGTCAGCTGAGTAGCTTTGTATGATCTCTTGTATCCAAGCTGGCTGAACTGAAGATATGATGTAACAATCATCTGTTGGATGAGGTCGACGGGAAAGAGCATCAAGCACTCGATTATCAGCCCCTTTCGTACACAATCGTGTAGTTTAACCCCAACAATTTAGTGAGGGCTTTTTGCTGCCGGGGTGTATGTAATCTTTGTTCATCGGACTTACTAATGCTCTCGATCGGTGATTATCTGGAACTCCTTGAGTTGCAAATATGAGCGCCAACGCTCTATAGCTAGCAAAATTGCCAAGAACTCCTTTTCAAGGTTTGATTGCGTGGCCCCAACGCTTCTCGACAAAGGCAAGAGGGTGCCCTTCTGCATTAAAACTGCCCCAATACCACGATCACTAGCATCTGTTTCAATGGTGATTACCTTTTGAAAATCGGCAAGGTCGAATCGGGCGATTACTAGTGCATCTTTGAGAGTTTGAAAAGCTGTTTCTTCAACGCTAGTCCACACAAATATGTTACCCTTGTGTAGGAGATTGGTGGGGGCTTGGCAATCACACCAAAATGACGAATAAATTTTCGGTAATATCCGCCAACCCTAGGAAACTTTGACTTCCTTAGCGTAAACAGCGTTGGCCATTGTTCAACCATCTTGATCTTTTCGGGTCTGTTGACACACCATCCTTGCTAATGATGTGGCCCGGGTAAAGTAATTTTTGAGATGCAAACTCACACTTGGACATCTTAACATACCATTGATCTCTCATGAGCACCGCAACACTCTTCGACATCTTTGAATGTGTTGTTTTAGAGTCTTGCTGAAAATAAGAATATCATCAAAGAATACTAGCACAAAAATCTTAGCATCTCGGTTCACGAGATAGTGTGACATTCATTGCTCCTTGGAAAGTGTTAGGTGCACCAGTAAGACCATAGCCCACCACCCTAAACTCAAAGTGACCATGATGTGTTTTAAAGGCGGTTTATATTCCTCACCAAGAGCAAGTCGATTTGATGATATCCAACCACGAGATCAAGTTTGGTGAACCACCGAGCTCCATGTAGTTCATCCAACAACTCATCAATTCTTGGCATAGGAAAATTTCCCTTAATAGTGATTGCATTCAGATGTCTATAGTCCACAACCAATCTCCAAGTATGATCTTTCTTTTACTGCAGGATGGGAGAAGAGAAGGGCATTACTTATTCTAATCACTCCGAATCAAGCATTTCCTGAATTTGCTTTTCAACTTCATCTTTTAACTCGGGGCCAATCTATATGGTTTGAGGGAAAAGGGCCTTGCACCTGGTATGAGGGAATGGAATGATCACAAGCCCTTTACGGGAAGACCAAGCTGGGATAGAAAACACATCCCTGGTATTCCTCAACCAACTCACGAATTTCTGGTAAGACCTCACTGCATTTTCCTCGCCATTACTCTTGTGACTCAATGATAGTGTAAGCAAATTCTATTGAGCTACTCCTTGCAATGTCCTTTGAGTTTCCATTAACGACAAAGGACATCCACTTTTGTTCCCGGTCATTGTCATTGGGCTATACCTTGATAGCCAGTCCATTCCCAAGATTCCATCATAACAGCTTAGTGGTAGAACTCGAGATCATGTTCAAACAGATTTCCTTGCACCGACCACTTACATTTTGGAATATAACTGCAGCAGCTCATAATTCCTCCATTTGCAACTCGACTTTAATTGCTGGACATTCCTGCAAGCCTGGTAATTTTGCAGCGGTGGTAGTATCTACAAATGAATGAGTACTACCGAGTCCACGAGAAAAAATTTATACTTCCACCATCGGTTGGAATGCCTTACTTTTGGAGGTTTTTCCTTCGCAGCTTGAGATAAGGCCATAAGATTGACTTCCTCATCGTCAATGTACGAATCATTATTCTGGTACATTGGAAAAATTCCACCATCTCTTGTACAACATGTAAGGAAACTGCCTGTTTGCATTGATGATCTCGCCCATTTCTCTCCACATGAAGCACAGTCCCTTAGCCTTGCGATATGCTCTAAGAGCAGCCCATTTATCTTCTCGATGAGTTTGCTTATGTGTTTACGAGTTTTGGCTATCCACCGCTCTGGTTTGATTCGTTGCCATGGACGATGGTTGTCTCTGACGGTCGACTCACTTGTGGAGAAGAGCTCGTCGGTGATTCATGCGAGAGTGCGGATCATAAGCTGCATCCGGTCTTGAGGCTGGTGTAGAGCAACCATCACTCATTGCAGGATTTAATCCATCGATGAATTTGGTGACATAATGAACTGATTCAGGTACCGCTTCATAAGCCGATAACTGATCATATAACTCAGCAAACTGCTCCACATACTCCTCCACGGTGCCCAATTGAGAGATACTATGGAATTTGCGCACAAGTGCCTGATGCTGATTTCGACCAAACCAACAGCCTGCAAAATTCCTCCCATGATGCATCTGGAACCTGCATTGCATGATTCAAGCCATCAAGCTGCCGCCCCTCAAACATGGTGGAAGCGAATCGTATCCATAAGCGAGGCGCCCCACATGCTGAAATAATCCTCACATCGCGTTTGCCACAGCCTCGGATTGGTTCCATCGAAGCGAGGCAAATCAATGCGGGGCCAAAACCGAATTGCTCGATATTCTCTCGATGAAATTCAGGTGGCGGCGATGGACGGAATTGAGCTAAGATCTCATACCTCTGGTGGAGGAGGTACATAAGAGCATGATCCTTTCCCTTGGCAAAGCGGAGCTGAGCGGCTGCCCTCCGCACCTCCTTCGCTGCTGCCCATCCGAGCGGATTCTTCTTTGGCGGCTGCCGTAGATGACGAGATAGTGGTCGGCGGTCGCTCCATTCCGACACGGATCTCGTCCATGTCGACCCCGATCGACATCTTGAGGTCGTCGATCCGCGTCGTCAGATCGCCCACGATAGAGCGCATGGACTTGGACGCCTCCTCATCCTGCCGCTTGAACCGCACGTTGAGGGACTCCGCCAAGTCGGCCTTGAGGAACTCGTACACCGCCTTCGTCGCAGGCGACAAGCTCTCCATGATTTCTCGGCGGCGACGCGCCGCAAATCTGGTTGCGTGCGGGTGATGGCTTGGAACTTGATGCGCCAGGATCTGTAGCTCTGATGCCAAATGTAAGCACCAACTGATTCTCCTCTTGATTTAGAGTCTAATTTGTTTACAGATTCAATTCGAATGGAGGTAGGAAGAACAGGAAGAACAACACACGCTAGCCACTCCTATCCTATCCGGCCGGTCGAAGCCGTTCCGTCCGCCCACGGTACAAGTGGCTTGGTTTCCCTTATACACTTGTCTCTTGGACCTGTTCCGCCCAAATGAGCGACGAGCTATTTCGGTTCCTCCTGGGCACGGCCTTGTCGCTGCTTGCCAGCTCACCCTGTAGGAGATCACGCCTTGTCGATGTAGTAGCAGCAGAGTCGCTGACAGTTTACCCGAACTAGGCCGTGTTATATTACTGGTTAACTATAGCCTAGTACAGACGTCACCCTTTGGAGGCTCTTATCAGCGTTATATTGCCGGCTGCCGCGCTGTGATTTTTTTGAGAAGTCTCTTAATCGCCCGTAGTTGTGCTGTTTCTTTTTACGGTAAGCTCATAGGGGAACTCTAGCCACCACTAACACAACCTTCTCCCCCTCTTGTCTCCGCTGCTATAAAGGCCTCAACATGCATTCTTTCGAAGAATCCTATAGGTTGCGCTCGTGCCCGGTTGACGAGATGATGGCAGTTTTGTGGGTTGTCTGCGTGCCAGCGAGTAGAGATGACGGTGTGGCGTTGCGGAGGTGGTGCACGGCCGATGATGCTGACTGGGAGTGCGGATGGTCTGGTCAAGTTTGATGGAGATAGTGGCGGCCGATTGAGGCCGATTGCGCGTCGAGGCGTGTGATCGCTAGGTTTTTTGTTACTCCCTCCTTTCCTGAACATAAGGCGCATCAACTTTCGTGAAAGTCATACACCTATACCTTTAACCAAGATTATAGAATAAAAAATCAACATCCGTAGTAATATACTTAATAGTTAAAATAGGAAAATATTTTTCATGATGTTATTGGACCTAAGACTTACAAATCCGGAGCGAGGGAGTAGTCTTGCTAGAAGCAAATGCTGTTTTCATTTTAGGGGAGCAAATGCTGTTATTGGACCTAAGATTTACACACATGACGTTGAAGTTTAAGGTGTTTATCCGGCCGGCGGAAAGTGATAGCCGTGACACGTCTCAAAGCAAACGATGCTCGAGAACCAGTCTGGCCGTATCCAATCCACAGAGAACAAGTTCCGTGGCACCCAAGCCGCATTCCGAAGCCACGGGCCGCGCACACATACCGTGGCTGCCACGCACATCGCCTCACACAACCCACGCGCGGGAGCCCACTTGCAGCGTGGGCCGGAGGGTTTATGCGCGGGCTTGCGGCAGAGCCCCCCAACGCCACGCACACTTTCCCCCAATCCCCACACCTCTCGCCCGCAGCCCTTCCCTGCCCCGGAGACGCCTGAACCCCAGCTGCGGCGCGCGCGCGCGCACGGACACACGCTCGACCCCTAGCCGGAGCCGCCGGCGGAGATGGTCGACGGGGAGAAGGCCCCGGCCCCGCTGCGGCTGGAGACGCTGCTGGCGCTCGGCCTCGACCAGCGCACGGCGGAGAACGCGCTGGTCAACAGCAAGGTCACCGCCAACCTAGCCGCCGTCGTAGCCGAGGTAAACAGCGCCTCCTGTCCTTACCCGTGCGGTAGTCTCTTGATTTCGACGAGGCTGGTCTGCGTGCCCCCCTGCGGCTAGGGTTTGATTTCTGCTCGTCCGCGATGCAAGTCGCGACAGCTTACCCTGGCCAAATCGGCGCCACTTATCTCTGGGAAGCCCTGCCATGTTTTGCCCCTCCTAACTATAGATCTGCATATGAACAGGCTGGTATAACTGGATGCGACAAGTCCGTTGGGAATCTTCTGTATGCAGTAAGCACCCGCACCAATTTCCCCTGCTGCATTTAAGAAATTCTTATGCGTGTGACTTATGGGGTTGAACTTGTTCGTGAATGAAACAGGTTGCCACGAAATACCCAAATAATGCACTCGTCCATCGTCCTGCTCTCATTAGCTACATCGTTTCGACCAAGGTATATATATCTGCCGCCTATTCATGCTTCAATCCAGTTTCAACACAGTCTGCATTATGTGTTCTTCTCCGGGAGCTCAGTCGAAGAATTAGTTCTGTTTCAGTGCTTGTTTCTCCTTATGCCGTGGATCTGAAGTATTTCTTTCTTTGTCACTTCAGATTAAGAACCCTGCACAGCTAGATGCTGCTCTGTCGTTTCTTACTAATACCGGCCCTGAATCTTTGGATATTGGGAAGTTTGAAGAAGCCTGTGGTGTAGGTATGTTTTCGTAATCAGAATATAGTTGTATGCTTCTGCAAATTATAAATCATGCCTGCACATTCACTGACTGTACACTAAAAATTTCTACCAGTGTGATTTTAGAATGTGGTTGTTTGGATGATAAAAGAATATTGAGTTGGGGCACATTTTTTATGATCAGACATGGAAGGGGCACCTTTTCTCGGCCAATCCTTCCAATTTATTTTAACACAATCTGTGACTGCAGGTGTGGTTGTTTCTATTGAAGAGATTCAGTCAACTGTCGCTGAGGTTCTAAAGGAAAACATGGAAGCTATACTGGAGCAGCGGTATCACATAAATGGTTTGGCTTCCAGTTCACTTTTATATTACTGAACTAGCAAGATGCCCGTGCTACGCTACGGAATCAAAAACTATCAGGTGGATTTAAGTTATAGTCAAGATCTAGTATACGCTACTAATGGCAATGAAAATGTGTACCAAGACATTGATGAAAGAGACAATATATTATTGATAGGTGCGCTCAAACATATGGTTTCCCATCAATAAATCTCGTCGTCCAAGCCAAACAATTTTTTGGGGGAACAAAAGAATAAAAGGTAAAAAAAAACACAAGGTGAGCCTTACCAGATCTAATGTGTAAAATATAGTGCTACAAAATCAGGTCTTTATTGTGCACTGCATTACCAATGAAAGATAGCATATGATTTTATTTCTTAAAACCAATAGTCTCATGAAACATATGTGCCTTGACACGACAAACGCGTCGTCATGAAGTTGTGTTGCGGAAAACAGTGTAATCAATTTGTTATTAAGCTTAGATAATAGATACGCAAGAATAGGACAGCAGTAACATGATATCTCCCCCTGCCACAAAGTAGGGTATCAAAGACTATCTCCCATCACTGTATAAAATCGTATTATCCAACTTTTCTACAAAGCAGCGCGTCCCCAAGTGCAGGAAATGGGAAACTTTCAGGCTCTGCTTCACCCTCTCAGTGCACCACACATCTCCACTCCACTGACCTCTACCAACAGGGAATTATCACTTTAATAACAAAATTATCATTGTCCATGTTTTACAGTCTGAAACAACACATATATATTGGAACACAAAATGTATACACATGATTTCCCCTGTATCATATAGGTGCCTTGGTATATGTTACATCTTACAAATAAATGGTCAACGTACATCAAGAAACTGGAGGCAATGGTCCTGGCAGGAAACCTTTGCTGTATACATATCATTGGATTACTACTTAGTTGAACAAATTTCACCCGCTTCTTACATTAAATAAAGCAGGAGTTGACTGTAATACGAGGAAAACCAAAGTCACCGACTGTCTGCTACTGCTTGCTACTTGAGCACAACAACAAAAAATGTTCTGACTATATTCTTGGAGAACTGTGCACTTAGTAAGATCAGGATCTCCTGAGTATATTTTACCATATTTCGGTTATCTTATAAAAATATCATGCTGACGCTAATGCTTATTATAATTACCTTCCTTGGTGAGAAACACTTTCCGTAAAAAAAAATACCAACTGGCTTAAAAGATCAAGCATAATCACTTTAGGCTAGCTGTTATGATACGAGGTGTTGGAATGATTACATGTGGATCTTAATCTGACAAATATGACTACTGATAAAGAAAAAAAATCATCCTCACCTATGTCATGAATAAGTTATTGTGCAAACAGTTGCCGCTATAGTCATCCTTGCAGCAGTAACCGTGACACAACACCTTGCAGGTTCCTACATTCCCCGTGCTCGCCCATCTTTGTGTCACTATCATGCACCTCGCCCTTGCTGCGGCAGCCCCAAAATTCAGAAGTAGCTGAGCCCGACAATGCAAATTTCTTTGAGAAAATTCAGAAGTACAAAACCCCTACACACATCAAAATTGACCGGACACTCCTGCCTCCTCCCCTTCCACCGTAGCCCAGCCCCCACCATCTCCACCACGTCCCCCTCTTCCTCGCCATCCCCTCCACCCGCTCCTCCATCTCTTGCGATTCCACTCCCCGCAAGTACGCGGCCGGCGCTGTCTGTGCCCCAACACCTTTCCTGCTTCCTCCCTTGCTGCATCATCCCTCCACCCACCGCCGCCACCTCCTCCTCATCATCACCATCTCATCTGCATGCTCCCCGTCTCCTTGGACGCCGACCTCCACAAGTATGCCACTGGCTGCGCGCTGCTCATCCTCACCGCCAACGCGCTCCGCGGTATGTTCTGGTGTGATGCACATGGACGTGCTCTGTTCAACTACTGCCTTTCATTCCCCAAACCTCATTCTGCCTATCATGTCGTTTCTCAAATTCAAAATTTTCACCCAAATCTGCGCGTCCAGGTGGAATTATCTAGAAAAACTAAGTGGGCAATCAGACGCGACTCAGTCTACTTGAACTACATCCCAAGAGTTGATGAGAGACATAGGAGCTTTTACAACATACATTGTACCTTGACGAAGCATCAGAAGGCGAAGGGCAGTGAATCCCACCTCCACACTCCGTTTGATCTGAAGATGTGAGAGTGTGACCAGCGTGTTGCCTCATCATACTGAAGAGATAATAAATCAATGGACGAATCAAATAGCTACAACTTGGAGCTTCAAGTAATGGATTTGGTTCACTTAATTCTTCAATCAATAGCAAAGTTGTTACCTGACAGAACCATACGCCTCCCCTGGCAGCAGTCTAACACCTTTACCCCTCGTCCTTGGACACCACATTCGAACAGCCGCCAATCAGAAATCCGATGTGTGAACTCCTCCACCGTGTGCCCCCTGTACGGTGCCCCACTGCCTCATCAGCGCACAATACAGCAGCATCCTGATCGCTGCCGCCAGGATGCTCGCAAGTGCAACTGCAATTTACTGACAGCTAGAGCAACTATGCGTGCTTTAGTTTACACACTACAGGCAAAGAAAAAAAAGGTGTGTACAACCACATATAATTCAATGGAAAGGGAGGCACCAAAAGATCTGTTCGTACTGAAAATTAGGTGCCTCGCTAGACTGTACATACAAAATTCGACAAGTATCCAATTATCAGTTCTAAACAGACTGTTGCTCAATGATGTAATTGCCCAAAAGTTTCCATAGTGTATATCCTCCTTTTGCTATTAGATATGTAAGGTTGACAGAGTTTCACAAATGTAGCACCCATATGCCTTGGAATGGTGATCCAAGACATAGCTTGAAAACCGAGGCAGGATAATGTACGGAATGAAACCATGTCATGTCACCTGTATAGAACTTCTAATTCAAAAGGAAGATGAATGGTACTTGTGAGTTGTGACATTTGGCCATGTTTACATCTTTGAATTAGATGCTAATCCGTAACGTATGCAGTAATTTTGTAATAAAATCATATGGAAATTGCACCTACAAACTGAATGGCTAATACTATGAAAGACCTAGAAGACAGTATACATACTCGGCATTTCGTCGAGCACCTAGTGTGCGTGAAGCGACCGACATCGGTGAAGCGAGCAATTTGTACCGGACGGCGAGATTGATCTCGGAAGGCCGCTACCGTTGGTCGAAGGTCAAGAATCGACCGACTTCGCGATGTGCCGTCCTCGTCTAAGCTGCTGTGGCCAACAGAGGGTGGCGTGGTGGAAAACGAAGATTTTCTCTCTCGCTGTCCCATCAGCAGTGGCACGCTCATCCTCCTTGGCCTCGGTGTGGGTGTGCTCAACCTTGTGCTCCTTTTGCAGTGTATATATGAGACGGGGCAGGGATGGAGGAGACCGCGAGGAAGGGGAGATTCGCCGGGGAACGACCTCGCCGGTGGCGTACTTGTGGATGTTGGCGTCGGTGGCGTGCTTGCGGAGGTTGGCGTCGAGGAGACGGGAAGCACGCGGAGGAGATGGCCACGAGAAGGGGTCGTGGTGGTGGTGGGGGCGGCTTGCGGCGGCTGGTAACAAAGGAGATGAGGGCGGGTGGAGGGATGACGAGGAGCACGGGAGGTGGCGGTAATGGGGCCTTCGAACTGCTGTGTCGGAGGAGGCGGGAGAGGCGTCCGTGAGACGGACGACATCGACGGCGTGCTTCGAGGTCGGCGTTGGAGGAGACGGGCAAGGCGGAGAGGACGCCGAGGTGGAGGTACATCATGGTGGTGGGCGGTGGGGCTGAGAAGCGTGAGAGGCGCTGGGGTGGGCGGCACCAAGACCGGCCGCCCGCCAGATCGATTCCAGTGATGTCCGTCGGTGTTTGATTTGTTTGAGATGGTTCGACGAGTTGGGACTTGGAGAGAAGCCTAAACAGGAAAGATGGGGTTGAGAGGGGGTTATGTGCAAATGAGCAGCAGATAGCTTCGTGTGCGTTAGATGCCGATCCAATGATCCTTAACGACCGATGGCAGGCACACCATCATCACCGATTCAGATTTTTATAAGAGTAGAGATTTTCTGATTTATTACTAGAGGTAAGAGAAGTGGTCCTTGATCCTGCATTTTCTTCTCCCAGTTGGTGGCCTATGCGGACAGGTCAGGAAGCGGCACCCCTGGGGCGATGCTAAGGCAACAAAGGTGCAAAATGATCCTGATTAAATACTTGAGTGTCTGGTTATATTGCCTCGCCTTTATGTTGAACCACTTCTTTTTTTGCTCTTACAGGAGGAGATTGAGAAGAAGCTTGCTGAGATACTAGGTCCGAAGACGGAAGCTGACAATGTAAAACCAGCGAAAAAGAAGAAGGAAAAACCAGCAAAAGTTGAGGTTGGTGAGCTGAAGTGGATCCTTTGGGTTTAAAATATGACGATTTGATTACAGAAATACTTAGTTATGGTATCTATGAACTGCAGGAGAAAAAGGTTGCAGTAGCCACTGCTGCCCCACCATCTGAGGAGGAACTGAATCCTTATACAATATTTCCCCAGCCAGCGGAAAACAATAAGGTACCGTAGACTGTGAGATATAAATTGATTAAATTTCTGTTGGTGTTATGCATGTTAGTTGTGCAGTTCCCAAGTAGTTATCCTTCTCGTAAGCACCTTGATTAACTATCTGTTGGAGCTTTGGGTGTTGTGAGAAGTTAACTTAAGTGGTCTTGATTTCTTTGCACGAGCTAGGTTCATACAGAAATATTCTTCAGCGACGGGAACATATGGAGGGCGCATAACACGAAGGAGATTTTAGAGAAACATCTTAAGGCAACTGGTGGAAAAGTGATGACCCGTTTCCCGCCAGAACCTAATGGATATCTTCATATCGGTCATGCTAAGGTTTAATGAAAAACATTCTCATATATGCTACTTCCCTGAAACAGGAAGATAATAAGATTATGCTTACATGCTTCATCTCATTCAGGCTATGTTTATTGATTTTGGATTGGCTAAAGAGCGAAATGGTCACTGTTATCTCAGGTAATAATATATGAATTTCCATTTGGAACAGTTTTCTCATGCTTGTCATTTTTATATACTTTTTTGGCCTGTTAATGTTGCTCTAAGGTCAATTTTGTGCCAACTATTTGTTTTATGTTCACATTTTTGCCTTGACCATGCCATTGAATAAATACTGGAAATGGTCTTTGAATTTATGCTTATTGTCTTATATTATACGTACTACATCTGATTAATTATATCTTTTTTTGATCCTGAGTTCTAATTAGTTTTGCTTGGTACATAAATGCTTACAAAGAATTATTGCTCCTTTAGTTTTTGCATTCTTATTCATGTCAAAATGGACTGCTATCTATTTGAATTACAGGTTTGATGACACAAATCCAGAAGCTGAAAAGAAAGAATATATAGACCACATTCAGGAGATAGTCAAGTGGATGGGATGGGAGCCCTATAAAGTTACATACACAAGTGATTATTTCCAAGCTTTATATGAGCATGCAGTTGAGTTAATACGGAAAGGGCTAGCCTATGTGGATCACCAGGTTTGTTCGCTCTTCTCCTTTCTTTATCATGGTGCAATAGTTTATTAGAAAGGAGAGTGTGTAGATGGTGACTAGTGTATGCTTGCCAGACTGCAGAACAAATCAAGGAATACAGGGAAAAGAAGATGGATAGTCCATGGAGGGATAGGCCCATTGAAGAATCTCTGCAGTTATTTGAAGACATGCGACGCGGGCTGATTGCTGAGGGTGCAGCAACTCTCCGAATGAAGCAGGACATGCAGAATGATAACAAGAACATGTCTGATTTAATAGCATATAGAATAAAAGTAAGCGATGCAACATTGCAACTCACTTGATGAATTTGAATGTCCATCTCATGCATACAAAACTCAATCGTTGATGCCCATACAGTTCACTCCTCATCCGCATGCTGGTGACAAATGGTGTATCTATCCAAGCTATGACTATGCTCATTGCATGGTGGATTCACTTGAAAACATTACACATTCTGTAAGTTCCTTTCTTGAAATAGCTTTGACTTGGTTGAACTGTAACTTGACTGATTGTGGTTATTTGTTAGTTGTGCACTCTTGAGTTCGACATACGCCGCCCGTCATACTACTGGCTACTTGTTGCCTTAGGCTTGTACCAGCCACATGTTTGGGAGTATTCGAGGCTAAACATATCACATACTATGATGTCCAAAAGAAAGGTATGTTAGAAAAGAGAAGATAAATGTATTTGATATGTACTACTTATTGATATCCATTTCCTTGTTCTGTTGCAGTTGAACCGGCTTGTGACAGAGAAGTGGGTAGATGGGTGGGATGATCCTCGTTTGTTGACTTTGGCAGGACTGAGGCGACGGGGAGTATCAGCAACTGCGATCAATTCATTTATCCGTGGAATTGGGATAACGAGAAGGTAAATGCATGAGTTATTGTTAACAAAGGCTCACATGAACCGTGCTTTGGTCTATATGCTCAAGCATTAAATCTCTGTTTCTGCTACTGATTTGTGCTTCTTTCTATATGCAGTGACAATAGCTTAATTCGTGTTGACCGTCTTGAATATCATATCAGAGAAGAACTGAATAAAACAGCTTCTCGAACCATGGTTGTTTTGCATCCTCTAAAGGTTTGGCACTCGGTTCCTGCTGCAATTCACTTCACGTCTTCAGCCTCTAGAAGTTCCTAACACACTCACCCTTTACTAAATTATTAGGTTGTAATAACTAACTTGGAAGATGGAAAAGTCATAGACCTTGATGGAAAAAAGTGGCCTGATGCTCCTGCTGATGAAGCTTCGTCCTACTACAAGGTGCCTCTCATGTTCAGTATATGATGAGAAGAATAGTTTTTGTTGCTATGTAAATGATATAGGTTTACCGTGTCTTTGCTTTATGTTTTACTTTTGTGTCCATGCTAAATAATGTCTTATATGCTACCTTTATACAGGTTCCTTTCTCAAAAATCGTCTACATTGAAAAAACTGATTTTCGCGTGAAGGACTCCAAAGATTACTATGGACTGGCTCCTGGTAAATCTGCCCTGCTGAGGTAATTGATTTGGAACTATTGTTCTTTTGTTAAGAAAGTTGAGCTGAAATTACGTGACTATTGTTGTTCACCTACTCCATATCTGCATAGTGATACATGTCTATTTGATTACTAGGTATGCATTCCCGATAAAATGCACAGAGGTTATTTATGGTGATAATCCAGATGATATTGTTGAAATTCGAGCCGAGTATGACCCTTCAAAGACCTCTAAACCTAAGGTAACTGGTGTTTTGAATCTTCACAAATCTACTTAGGGAGTTGAGACACACACACACACACACACACACACAAATCTGGATGTTGACTTGGTTTCTAATCTGTTCAGGGTGTTCTGCACTGGGTTGCCCAGCCAGCACCTGGAGTTGAGCCGTTAAAGGTTGAAATAAGATTATTTGAGAAATTATTCCTATCTGAGGTATAGTTTTGCTGGCTGTGCTTGCTGTCATTACTGATGTGTGTAGGACTGGAAAGTCACTTTCTTGTGAATGTGTTTCTTGCTCTCTTAGAATCCCGCCGAATTGGAAGACTGGCTGGGTGATCTTAACCCGCACTCAAAGGAGGTAGTAAAGGACGCCTATGCTGTACCGTCACTCGCCACCGCGGTTCTGGGCGACAAGTTCCAGTTTGAGCGGCTTGGTAATCTCTGAACCTCTCTGTATACTGTTGGCATTCCTCTCTATATCGCTTGATGCAACTGACCGCTGTGCTGGAATGTAATTACAGGCTACTTTGCTGTGGACACCGACTCGATGCCCGAGAAGCTTGTGTTCAACAGGACTGTAACCCTGCGCGACTCTTATGGGAAGGCTGGACCCAAGTGACTGCAAATTTAGTGAAAATGCTCCGGTTTTTCTTGGTCAGAGAGACGCTAATGTGAGAAAACATAGTAATGCATACATCATGCCAAAGGCCAAGAGGCCTTTTTTGTTTTTGTTTTGCATACTGGGCTTGTGATGAGTATTATAGCATGTTTTGTTTCAATCGATCAAAATTTGGATGATCATATGCTCAAATAGTTACCCAGATGACCTGCCTGGTGCGGTAATGCCTTCAGCCGGAGCTTTCCGTTTCTTCATGACCCCCTCCCCCCTTCTAAAATTCTAAAAAACACTTCTCTGGTGTTTCGCGTTTTCTCTGGTATTCATTTTATCTCTATTGTCCAACCACAACCACATGGTAGTACACCCAAGAGCACGCTTGCCAAATATCAGTTGAATTTAATCAGCGTGTTCTTTGAGATACCATTGCTGCTCGGCGGTTTCCTTATGGGACAATGGGCATATATTTCATTGGGGCGTGTGAACTAGTTGATATATTTTTAAGAGCCTGTAGATTCCATTCAACTGATAAAAAGTCCACCATTCTTGAGGCGTGTGAACTAGTTGATATATTTTTAAGAGCCTGTAGATTCCATTCAACTGATAAAAAGTCCACCATTCTTGAGGCAATTGCACCACATGACCTTTGGACTTGGATTTAGGACTCGTCTTTGGGGTGCCTGGATCTCACAATGACATTGATTTCTGCAACAGTTTTCATTGTTTGCAAGGTTATGTGTGGGGTGGTCATAATTACAACATGTGGTATTTCTTTGTGATGGTATCTACCCTTCGTTGCCGACTTTTGTCAAGACCATTTCCGAACTAAGGGGTAACAAAAAATTCACTTTGCCCAAAGATAAGCTGCTAGAAAGGATGCCGAGAGGGCATTGGAGTGCTGCAAGCCTGTTTTGCACCTGCTAAACTATGAGATCTAAAAACATTGTGGAAGGTGATGACGCTTGTGATCATGCACAACAAGATTGAGGATGATTGAGGTCGCCACTCTGGATTTTTAAAATGCGGGTGTTCCAATCCGCTTCCAAAGCAGAAACCTACGACATTTGAGGATGTTATCCAAATGCATTATCAAATTCAACTTCGAGGAACTCATAAGTAGCTGTAAAATGATCTATTTTATTTTAAAACTTTATGTTTGGATCGTAAGATTTTTATTGGAAAAGAAAAAAGACAAGAAAATGCTTGCACAAATCTTCGTATAAAATCAATGATATAAAACTTAGATGTGTAATACTTAGAGCATATCTAGATGTGCTTTAGCAAAACTGTTTTTTATTTAAATTATTGTTGCATTATAATATTTACCTTCCAGTTGCTTAAGAATTTGTTGTTTATCTTTCATGATTGTTTTGAATAGTACATGCATATAGAAAATAAAAACTTAGAAGCATACATTTGACGCCCGCGTTGAATGATCTCCTCCTATCCCTGTTCGCGGACATGCCCAAACATATTCGTGAACATTTAATGAGGTCCGTTTGGGTGATTCGCGTTGGAGTTGCCTTAGGTTCAAAAAGAAATTCTTCGCTCCTCTTCCCACAAACGCTCATGTTTTGTGTGTAGTTGAATCAGTGGAGTGATGCGTTAACTAGTTGACATTGACCACACGATGCACTGTAGGAATCAAATCAGTCGAGTAGCTTAACTAGTACAACTAAGTGGTGTGGAAATTATAGGATGGATGAATATTGTGTTGTTCTATTGTTGTATTGATCTGACCCTTGTAGGGATATATATAGAGTACAATATAAGGGAGAGAGACTTGGAGTAGTGGGCAAGTCCTACATGATTTAAACCTATCCTATCTCTAACTAAACATAATTGTACTTCTAACATGCCCCCTCAGTCGTAGCGGAAGTGAAGCGGACGATTACGACTGAATTTGAATTATTGCGCTTCCTTCGTCTTCTCCGTTGCGCCAACATTAACTGCGTCTCTGATGGGTTGGTACCTAGGGCGGTGACATTGTCCCCTTCTGATGCCTTACTCGTCTCTCCTCTATTCCCTCCCGCAGTCACAGCGGGAGTGACGTGGACGCTGGTGACGACGCGGACGCTGTTGACTTAAATTATTGCCGATGTATTGCTGTAGACCAAGCCATTAATGTCGATGTCGAAGTAGCCGATCATGGTGATGTAGCCGTGGTCGATGGTGTAGTCGTCGTGGATGATGAAGCCGCACAAAGCTGAAGGCGCAAAAAAAAGCGTTACGATGAAGCTGCAGACGTCGACGATGCACCTTGCGGATGTCAGAGGGTGCCCTCGGCGATGAGTCTGCTGATTTTAACATGATCGGAGGAAGCCCATCGAGCACACATCGGTTTAGCCAGAACCATGTGGCCGTGTAGGGTCGTCATTTTAGTAACGCCGTGTCGATGCAGTCGTGCCCGGCGCATACGCACATCTTCGGGCGGCTGCATCTGCATCAACTTCTTTATCCGATCCGATCATTGCCGTCGCCAATAAACCAGAAGGCGGCACACTCATGCGCCGGGCAGTCAGCCTGTCACGAACGCGCGATCGAGTACAACGCGCGCGAACTACAGATGGCCGGCGACTTGAGCGCGATCGCGAGGAGCAGGCGTACGTGGGGCTCGGGCGGCCGAGCAGCCAGCTTCGATCCGGGCGACACACGGCAGGAAACACCTGTCACGCTCCACGCGCGGGACTCCAGCCCAGGAACAAGTCGGCTTCATCGATCCAGCAACCAACCATGAGCTAGGCACACGAGGAGATCAGCAGAATCATTACGTCTGCATGCAGCCATGCAGGTAATTTCTATCGGTGCTACTTCGTCTATCCAGAGCACACAGGACGGCGCTTCTCGCGATCGAATCCGTGTAGGCAATATGCCTTGGAGAGAGGGAGGCAAGAACCATGCTTTCAGAGAAGTGGCGGTCCGAATCCACTCTGACAAAAGAAAATAACAGACTAAGCCGTGCCGCAAGTAGATCTAGCTGATTGACTCGTTCATAGTCGAAAACTAATGCATCGAACCCTTTGCCTTGTAGCAGCCACCGCTTCGGATCCTGCTCCTCTGCAATTTCTGGCCCCATATTCAGGGTGTGCCATGGGGGAATATTTCCTTGGCATACAGGGCTTTTTCTTCTTAACACAGAGCAGCATTTGTAATTACTTGTACCGATAAAAAAACTTTTATAGAAAGTAGCATCCCTAAACGATTTTATGCTATCAAAGTAGGTGGATTGGTCTGTGGTGCTCACTAAACCTGCTATTGGACGGGATCAGACATAGGTCTTAGATGATCAAATGTCTAAGGGTGTCATTGAATATCATGGGGTACGAACTTCTAAGGTCATGGCGTAGGGTATTGGATAGGCTGGTCCGCTGGTCGAAGGCAAGATGTAAGAAGAACGAGAGCGAGCCTTCACGAAAGAAAATGCAAGTGGGAAAGTAAACAGGCGAGTAACTGAAGAAATGAACGCAAGCCTCTTGGCTCCGTTCACGGCAGATGAAGTAAAGGCAGCACATAGGTATCCGCAGATACAGATATCAGGAACATAAGACTACACTAGATTCGGGAACAAGCAAACTGTTCGGATGGGGTCTCAAAATAAAAAAACGATGAGTGTTCGCCCTTGGTCTACGCGGATCAGGGGCCCAGCTAACGCGTGAAACACTCCGCCTAGGGAGTACGGTCGCAAGAAAGAAAAGACTATAACAGTCACTAGACTGACTATAGTAGTCCGTCCGGCTGCTCTTGCTTAAATCAT
>CM038678.1:98756451-98935647 GCA_021605205.1 Aegilops longissima | reverse complement strand
AACACCGGTTAGGTTGTTCCTAACAGGACAAATACATGACTAATTTTGTACAAAAAAAGTTAATGTCCTCGGCAAGAAGCAGGGACCAACCTTTGTGGATACTATGTTTGCAGACACATGCTCTCCAGCTGCAAATCTGCTGATAGTTGTGAAGATCCTCGCGAATTAGTACCAGTAAGTCTATCTTAATTATTATCTTCTACTCCACTCATATGGCACATTCTGATCTTAAAAATACTGCAGCCTATCTTAGAACCGAGGACCCCTGAACCGCTCCCCGCTGGTGAATTGCTGATGGTTCGGAGATTTATCAGCGACTTCTTCCTGAATCACTACATCAATCCCACTGGTGATAATGAAGATTTGAGCATGTGTTCTCCTGAAGCATTGAGTAAGAGTTGGCCGCTAAACATATACACATGGATCCGTTGTTTTCCATCTGATGAGGTCTTCACTTTCGTACACTATGATTAATTATGTAATGCATATATGTGTCGACAAATCATTGGAATTTAGCTACCATATGTTCAATTGCAATTGTTGCGAAATCTGATGAATGTTCTTCATGTGGACATTATTTGTTCAATTGAATATTGTGGCGAATTTGCTTTTTGCATGCCGATTCAAAATGGGGTATTTTTGTTTTAACCTGGCAATTGCTCCGCACATGGTTCAACTAAATGAGTGTGTGCGATCCACATCGGAAAGCGTACATCAATCGTAGCGGAACCGTCGATGATACACAGCAAATCGCAAACGATTTGCAACGCTACTACGTGTGCGTAGGGTCTCCGGAACCGTTTGTGATATCACGTTATCGCACACGAGAGCTCAGATTAAACCGTGCCTAGTGTAAAATACAATCCCAGTCGTGAATTTTTTAGGAAACGTGCAGGATTCCAAACAAAAAGCACATGTCACTCTTGCCGCAACTGTCGGTGATACACAACAAATCACAAACGATCTGCAGCACTTGTATGTGTGCGAAGGGGCTCCTGAACCGTTTGTGATAGAACATTATCGCACACGGTAATTGTTGGGAAACGTACGCGATGGAGTCTTGCATGGCAGGAGGGTTCCGTGGAAAACTCGCGTGCGATGGGGCACATATCGCACACAGTTCATATGTTGGCCCGTGTGCCTTACATAGTGTTTCCTAAACGGTTCATTACGACACACCGTTTGGTTTCACTGCGTCATTAGAAACGTTTAATCACCCATCCCACACGTGCGAAAGAATTTAGTGTGTGCTGCATCGCACACGATTACATTTTGCAAGGCCTCTGGATCATGGCTCCATATCCCCGACGATTTCTGGGTCATGTGGGAAGGACCGCCCTATCGCCCACACTCACTTGGCGACGGTTCCAAATGCCGTCGCGGAAAGGGGTTAAAAACCGTTTGTATAGCACCTCGCTGGACCAGTGACTATGTAATCAAATTCATTCATGAGGACAAGGGTAGCTATCTCCTTAGCCCTAGGGTTCTTTATAACCGGCAACTCATAAAACAATCTTTGCAAAGTAGGATGTGTATGAATAAATATTCTTTTAAGTTTAAGATCAAGTGTGGAAATAGCTTCGGCATAATATTTAGTTCTTTTAATTATAGGGGCATCATCACAAGCCAAGGTTCCAACACAATTAAAGAATTCTTGGATAACACTTTTCCCTATAACATTCCTTTGTCCCATCAAAAAAGTTTTAGCATCAAGATTGGTAGAAATTCCAATTTTAGGAGTTTTACCATCATTAGCTTCTGCCATGCCAAAATCACTCATGAATACAGTTTCAAACGAGCAAACAAGCAAAAGGAAAACGGAAAATAATTTTGTAATAAATTTTTTGTAAAAACTTTTTAGAAGTGGGGGAGATGAAAACGAGAGGCAAACGAGAGGCAAAGGCAAATAAAATAAATTTAAGGAGATGGAATTTTATGCGTAGGTACTTGATAGATGTTGATGACGTCTCCCCGGCAACGGCGCCAGAAATTCTTCCTGCTACTTGTGAGCTGCGTTGGGATTTCCTCGAAGAGGAGAGGATGATGCAGTACAATAGAGATAAGTATTTCCCTCAGCTAATAACCAAGTTTATCAATATAGTAGTAGAACCACGCAACACCTCATTAACAGTACCTCCACACAAGATAACAAATCCTTGCACCCAACGCGAACAAGGGTTTGTCAATCCCTTGGCGGCTAATTGCAAGATTAAATTGTATGCTGATAGATAAATAGATAGATAGATAGATAGATAGATTGCACAAAAAATAAAAAAATAAAGAAAAATTGCAGCAAGGTATTTTTGGATTTTAATATATGGTAAAAGTAGACCTGGGGGCCATAGTTTTTGCTAGAGGCTTCTCTCGAGAAAATAGCATACGGTGGGTAGACAAATTACCGTTGGGAAATTGATAGAAAAGCAAATAATCATGACCTTATCCAAGGCAATGATCATGTATATAGGCATCACGTCCGAGACAAGTAGACCAAAATGATTCTGCATCTACTACTATTACTCCACACATCGACTGCTATCCAGCATGCATCTAGAGTATTAAGTTCATAAAGAACGGAGTAACGCCTTAAGCAAGATGACATGATATAGACAAAGTAAACTCACGCATGAATAAACCCCATCTTTTTACCCTTAATAGCAATGATACATATGTGTCATGTCCCTTTCTGTCACTGGGATTGAGCACCGCAAGATCGAACCCATTACAAAGCACCTCTCCCATTGCAAGATAAATCAATCTAGTTGGCCTAACCAAATCAATAATCAGAGAGAAATACGAAGCTATAACAATCATGCATAAAAGAGTTTAGAGAAAACTCAAATAATATTCATGGATAATCTGATCATAAACTCACAATTCATCGGATCCCAGCAAACACGCTGCAAAAAGGAATTACATCGGACAGAACTCCAACAACATTAAGGAGAACATTATATTGAAGAACATCAAGAGAGAAGAAGCCATCTAGCTACTAACTATGGACCCATAGGTCTATGGTAAACTACTCACACATCATCGGAAGGGCAGCAAGGTTGATGTAGAGCCCCTCCGTGATCAACTACCCCTCCGGCAGAGTGTCGGCGGAGGCCTCCAAATGGATCTCACGAGAATAGAAACTTGCGGTGGCGAAAAAATTATTTTGGGTGGCTCTATGATGTGAGGGGAATATTGGAGAATTTATAGAGACGGAATTAGGTCAAAACATGCCATGAGGGGCCCACAAGTCTGTGCCCCCACCCCCTTGGGGCGTGCCTCACGGGCTTGTCGCTCCCTCGTGAGTCTTCTAGTCTTCCCCCGGACCTTCTATGGTCTCTTCTGGTCCAGAAAAAATTAATCCAAAGTTTTTTCTTTGTTTGGACTCTATTTGATATTGAATTCCTGAAAATTCAAAAACAAGCATAAAACAGCAACTAGCACTAGGCACTAAGTTAATAGGTTAGTCCCAAAAAATGATTGAAAGTTGCTTGTAAATGAATATAAAACATCCAAGATTGATACTATAATAGCATGGAACAATAAACAATTATAGATACGTTGGATATGTATCAAATAATACAATTTGATTGCCTCTAGGGCGTATTTCCAACAGAGGGGACTGTCTTTTGAAGCACAAGAGTAAGGATTTCATCATCATCAACAACATCTATTACCTTCTGGAGAGTGGTGTCTCCTAGAATGGTTAGGTGTCACTTGGGAGACTCCAATGCTTGTGGAGTGAACCAAGGAGTTTGTAAGGGCAAGGAGATCGCCTACTTCGCAAAGATCTACCCCGAGTGAGGCTAGTCCTTCTTGGGCGTAACCCATGGTGGAATAGACAAGGTTGCTTCTTCGTGGATCCTTCATGGGTCGAGCCCTCCGTGGACTCGCGCAGCTGCTATCCCTCTAGGGATTGAAGTCTCCATCAACATGGATGTACGATAGCACCACTATGGGAACCATAGGGAAATCTTTGTGTCACCCTTTGTTTGCAAAATCTCCTAGATTCTACTTCTTACATTCTTGCACTTGCATGTTGTTTACTTTTCGCAGCCTACTCTAGATATGCATGTGTTGGGTGTATTGCTTGCTATCTAACTTGTGCTAAAATCTTCCAAAGTTTCAAGAGAACTAAACATTGCACATTTTGCCTAGTTAGTGTCTATTCACCCCCCCACCACCACCACCACCACCACCCTCTAGACCTATCCTTACTATCCCACACTTTTGCACAAGGGACATAGGCTGCAATTAATCCAATCTCTTTTAGCCAACCTATCTGTGTCCAAATCCTATGATATGTTGGATGGCCAACCAAGCGAAGAATGTCATCTTTAGGGGAGCTCAGGCCTTCCAAACCATTCTTTCCAAAGAGGTGCATCTTGTACCCAAGAACTGTGCCTTGTAGGCGGAGGCCGATGAGTAATGCCCACTCATTATGTGCTTCGAAATGATGTCGTCGTGGGTTCCCAGTTGGAGGTGGATATCTCGAAGCTCTAACCAAAGGAAGATGATTTCACAGATATGATCCAAGGATACGACATCGGGGATGTTGATCTTTAGAATCCATGCATCGTCCTTCAAGGCCTCATTGACCTTCCAACTCTTCCTCCTTGATCACTCATAAATGAGGGGGGCAATCTCCATGAGCTTCCTCCAATGCAACCAAGAGGGGTCTCCAAAAGGGGCAGGTGCACCATCACCAACGAAAATGGTGGTGAAGACATAGAACAAGGTTTATCGTCCTCATCACGTGGGTTGCCTATGCACATCCACATCTTGGAGGGCTCCTTTCACTCAAACCAAAACCATAGTAATCTTAGTGCCGGGCACAATTTTGGAGGCTGGGCATCCCGAGCTCAGCGAGATCCTTGGCGAGGCACACCGTGTTCCAATTAACTTTGCACTTTGCACCGGGCGCATTGTCTGTACATACCCAAAGAAGATCCCTCTCAATTTTGTTTGCATTATGGAGGACGCCCAGAGGCACAATGAGAGGAGTGATGTAGTATATTGCTTGCGAGCACTGGAAGTAGGAAGAAGATGCGAGTTATAGGAAGGACAATGGTAGTATGAGAAGGGAGTAGGAGTTCACTAGTTCTCCCCAGACTTTTAAGCAGTGGACATGGAGGGATGATTCACAAATGGTGACGCACATCGAAGGCAAGGTGGCAAAGCACTTTGTATATAGTGCACAACTAGTAGGTAGGATGTGTGACAAGAGGGGCAAGGCAGGCCAATGACACAATGGTACTGGGGATGGAGCAAGAGGGCAAGCAGAAAGAGGATGCTCCAATAGTGGTGTGTGATGAATTTTCGTGTTTCCCTTGTATTTTGTTTTCGAAACAAGTGAAACACAAAGTGGACAGACATGAGGGAGTGGTTCTACATCAGTGATGAAATAAATAAGTAGTAGCCATGAGGGACAAAAGTAAGTAGAGCATGAAAGGATCAAAATGTGTGAGAGAGAAAGGATGGCATCGTATTGTCTCATAAATGCAGTAGGGTCATGGTTGCCACCCGGTCTTTCACGGCATATAGGGCAGAGACATGCTCTGGGGTTTGAGGTTTTTCCTCAAGTTTATTTCTAGGTATTCCTCCCTTCTAACTTTTATAGATTACAATGGTCATGTCATTGTAAGAAGACTACAGTGGTGGTGAGAGTTTGGTTATATCATGGCTCCACTAGGACGCTTCATGGTAAAATCCTCGCTCGGACATTGTGTAGATATGCGTTCTGAAACAAGTCCAGTATAAGATCTTAGAGCAACTCAACCAGAGTCGTCAAAAACACCTGAAATCTGTAATAATTTTCATACGAACGGCATGCAAAAAAATTGCTCTGGCTGAGTCGTCATATGGGCCATTATTGTCATGCATTATGGAACGCCCTCCATGTCTGGAGTAAATTGCAAAAAGAAACACCACATTTGTGGAACCTAAATAAAAAACACCACGCTTCATTTTTTATAAAGAACCCGTCATCATTGTGCTCACAGTTTACGAAATACACAGATTGTTCGATTATAACAGTTTGAGTAAAAACCTGACTGGTGGGTCTTGACGGTAGGTCCACATGGCGGAGGAGAGACGGGAGACGACCTACTAGTCAACCCCGTCTCCCCTGACTTTTCTCCACACACACTCATGTGTGGGACACATTGCGGTTAACCCCTTTTCTTAACACAAATAATAGTCAGTTATTTAACCGTGGGGACCCACCTGTCATTGTATGTTGAGGTTGAACCGAAGCAATTAGGCCTAAGCTAAATTACAACCACGTCAACTCACCGGAAATAGTTGCCGACGTCCTCAACCGACGGTGGAGGTTCACCGTGTGCTTGCTACAGGGCATTATTTTACGCAGTTTGTGGCACAAGGAAGCTAAGCGTCGCCCTCAATGGACAGTGGGTGGACACGGTCCAAATGGTCGCCAAAATCAAAGCCGACAACGAGGTCGGCAGCCGCAATGGCATGGGTTGGACACGGTTGGAGCTACTGAATGCGTTTAGGCTAACTAAGGTGCTCAAGGGAATCACAGGAGCTCCTGGAGCTCCTAGATGGAAGAGGGGACCTCGAACTGCTTGGATTCGTAGGCCATGGCAGCGGTCCTGCTTGGTGCGCGGAGTATGAGGCTACAGTGCGAAATAGAGCAGAGGGGATGGGGGCAAATCGAGAGGAGCGCACTTCGATGCGGTAGGGGAGCTCGGCGGGCTCGGAGCAGACTTGGAGACGTTCAATCGACGGCGAGGAGCGTCCGGTGCAAGCGGCGGAGAAAGGCTCAATTCTATCGTCTCCGGGCGTCCTTCCTCGAACCCGTCGGTGAGGGAGATCATCCCGAGGAGGCGGAGTTTAGTGACACGGTCTAGCGATTTGTCGGCGCTGGCTACGCGGGTTACGATCGGCGGCGAGGCAGTGTTCTCGGGCGGCTCGACGGAGACCCGCGGCAGCACGCATGACGCGGCTTAGGCCAGGCGGCGAGGTAGAAAGGAAGACGGGGAAGAAAGAAAGGCGGGGCGGCGGCGAATTGGCTCGCCGGCGGCAACCCACGTTTCGGTGTGGGATCCTTCTGGGTTGGGGTCGCGACGGTTGTGCACAGTGGATCGAGAGGAAGACACTGAGATGTGTTTATTTGTTGGAGGAGAGAGATCACACTGATATGCAGGCCCCACATATATTTTGGTCAATCAAACGCCATTAGTTTTGGTTGCCACATCATTGCTTACGGTGGGACCTCTTTGTCAGTATTAGCGTCAACAAGTGCTTATCTGAGTGATCATTGTTTTTCGCAAACTGTCAGCATAATATGGTTTTCTGAAAGAAAAAAAACATGATGATTTTTTAATTTAGAGTCACAAATGTGGTGGTTTTTACAATTTTATTCCCATATCGGCCCTCCACCTCCCAACCTCCATATTTGGCACCTCAGACCAACTTTTAAAGTGCACTCTATCCAACAAAAAGTGCAACATGCTGAAAACTTCAAGTGGTTCCTCACCTGGGGGGTGAAAGGAAGATTGGAGGAAAAGATGTCCCATTAACGAGTGGATCCCACGAGGTAATTGGAATATGGAGGCCGGAATGTAACGATTCTGAGTTTACGCGTTGCATCCGCAACCTCCAAATATTTGTGGAGCGCACTTCATACGCATTGTGGAGGCCGTGGATAAGAGGACTCTACTAGAGAGGTGTTGGGAAACGTAGTAATTTTAAAATTTTCCTATGCACACGCAAGATCATGGTGATGCATAGCAACGAAAGGGGAGAGTGTTGCCACGTACCCTCGTAGACCGAAAGCGGAAGCGTTAGAACAACGCGGTTGATGTAGTCATACGTCTTCACGGCCCGACCGATCAAGCACCGAATCTACGGCACCTCCGAGTTCTAGCACACGTTCAGCTCGATGACGATCCCCGGACTCCGATCCAGCAGAATGTCGGGGAAGAGTTTACGTCGACCTGACGGCGTGGTGGCGATCTTGATGTTCTACCGTCGCAGGCTTCGCCTAAGCACCGCTACAATATTATCGAGGACTATGGTGGAGGGGGGCACCGCACACGGCTAAGAGATCAAGAGATCAATTGTTGTGTCTTTGGGGTGCCCCCCAACCCCGTATATAAAGGAGCAAGGGGAGGCCGTCCGGCCCTCTATGGCGCGCCCCCAAGAGGGGAATCCTAGTAGGACTCCAAGTCCTAGTAGGTTTCCACCTAAAGGGAGAGGGGGGAAGGAAGGATAGGGAGAGGGAGAAGGAAAGGGGGCGCCCCCCCCCCCCCCTCCTAGTCCAATTTGGACCAGAGGAGGAGGGGGCGCGCGGCCTGCCTTGGCCGCCCCTCTCTCTCTCCACTAAGGCCCATCGAGGCCCATTAGTTCCCCCGGGGTTTCCGATAACCCTCCGGCACTCCGGTCTTATCCAAAACTTTTCCGGAACACTTCCGGTGTCCGAATATAGTCGTCCATTATATTAGTCTTCATGTCTCGACCATTTCGAAACTCCTCGTCATGCCCGTGATCACATCCAGGACTTCGAACAAACTTCGGTACATCAAAACTCATAAACTCATAATATAACTGTCATCGAAACCTTAAGCGTGCGGACCCTACGGGTTCGAGAACTATGTAGACATGACCGAGAACTATTCTGGGTCAATAACCAATAGCGGAACCTGGATACTCATATTGGCTCCTACATATTCTACGAAGATCTTTATCGGTCAAACCGCATAACAACATACGCTGTTCCCTTTGTCATCGGTATGTTACTTGCCCGAGATTCGATCGTCGGTATCTCAATACCTAGTTCAATCTCACGTTCTTGGCAAGTCTCTTTACTCATTACGTAATGCATCATTCCGTAACTAACTCATTAGCTACATTGCTTGCAAGGCTTATAGTGATGTGCATTACCGAGAGGGCCAGAGATACCTCTCCGACAATCGGAGTGACAAAACCTAATCTTGAAATCGCCAACTCAACATGTACCTTTGGAGACACTGTAGAGCTCCTTTATAATCACCCGATTCGTTGTGACGTTTGGTAGCACACAAAGTGTTCCTCCGGTAAGCGGAGTTGCATAATCTCATAGTTATAGGAACTTGTATAAGTCATGAAGAAAGCAATAGCAACATACTAAGCGATCAAGTGCTAAGCTAACGGAATGGGTCAAGTCAATCACATCATTCTCCTAATGAAGTGATCTCGTTAATCAAATGACAACACATGTCTATGGTTAGGAAACATAACCATCTTTGATTAATGAGCTAGTCAAGTAGAGGCATACTAGTGACATTAAGTTTGTCTATGTATTCACACATGTATCATGTTTCGGTTAATACAATTCTAGCATGAATAATAAACATTTATCATGATATGAGGAAATAAATAATAACTTTATTATTGCCTCTAGGGCATATTTCCTTGAGTCTCCCACTTGCACTAGAGTCAATAATCTAGATTACACGGTAATGATTCTAACACCCATGGAGCCTTGGTGTTGATCATGTTTTGCTCGTGGAAGAGGCTTAGTCAACGGTGCGCAACATTCAGATCCGTATGTATCTTGCAAATCTCTATGTCTCCCACCTGGACTTAGTCCCGGATGGAATTGAAGCGTCTCTTGATGTGCTTGGTCCTCTTGTGAAATCTAGATTCTTTTGCCAAGGCAATTGCATCAGTATTGTCACAGAAGATCTTCATTGGTCCCGATGCACTAGGTATGACACCTAGATCGGAAATGAACTCTTTCATCCAGACTCCTTCATTTGCTGCTTCCGAAGCAGCTATGTACTCCGCTTCGCATGTAGATCCCGCCACGACGCTTTGTTTAGAACTGCACCAACTGACAGCTCCACCCTTCAATATAAACATGTATCCGGTTTGCGATTTAGTATCGTCCGGATCAGTGTCAAAGCTTGCATCGACGTAACCATTTACGACTAGCTCTTTGTCACCTCCATAAACGAGAAACATATCCTTAGTGCTTTTTAGGTATTTCAGGATATTCTTGACCGCTGTCCAGTGATCCACTCCTGGATTACTTTGGTACCTCCCTGCAAAACTTATTGCTACGCATACGTCAGGTCTGGTACACAGCATTGCATACATGATAGAGCCTATGGCTGAAGCATAGGGAACATCTTTCATTTTCTCGCTATCTTCTGCTGTGGTCGGGCATTGAATCTGACTCAACTTCACACCTTGTAATACAGGCAAGAACCCTTTCTTTGCATGATCCATTTTGAACCTTTTCAAAACTTTATTAAGGTATATGCTTTGTGAAAGTCCAATTAAGTGTCTTCATCTATCTCTATAGATATGCCTAATATGTAAGCAGCTTCACCGAGGTCTTTCATTGAAAAACTTTTATTCAAGTATCCCTTTATGCTATCCAGAAATTCTATATCATTTCCAATTAATAATATGTCATCTACATATAATATCAGAAATGCTACTGAGCTCCCACTCACTTTCTTGTAAATCTGAGGCTTCTCCAAAAGTCAGATAAAACCATATGCTTTGATCACACTATCAAAGCGTTTATTCCAACTCGAGAGGCTTGCACCAGTCCATAAATGGATCATTGGAGCTTGCACAATTTGCTAGCACCTTTTGGATCGACAAAACCTTCGGTTGCATCATATACAACTCTTCTTCCGAAATCCATTCAGGAATGCAGTTTTGACATCCATTTGCCATATTTCATAATCATAAAATGCGGCAATTGCTAACATGATTCAGACAGACTTAAGCATCGCCACTGGTGAGAAAGTCTCATCGTAGTCAACCCCTTGAACTTGTCGAAAACCTTTCGCAACAAGTCGAGCTTTGTAGAACGATTACATTACCATCGTCGGTCTTCTTCTTGAAGATCCATTTATTCTCGATGGCTTGCCGATCATCGGGCAAGTCAACCAAAGTCCATACTTTGTTCTCATACATGGATCCCATCTCAGATTTCATGGCCTCAAGCCATTTTGCGGAATCTGGGCTCATCATCGCTTCCTCATAGTTCGTAGGTTCGCCATGGTCAAGTAACAGGACTTCCAGAATAGGATTACCGTACCACTCTGGTGCGGAGCTCACTTTGGTTGACCTATGAAGTTCGGTAGTAACTTGATCTGAAGTTTCATGATCATTATCATTAGTTTCCTCACTGATTGGTGTAGTCGTCACAGGAACCGGTTCTTGTGATGAACTATTTTCAAATAAGGGAGTAGGTATGGTTACCTCATCAAGTTCTACTTTCCTCCCACTCACTTCTTTCGAGAGAAACTCCTTCTCTAGAAAGGATCCGATTTTAGCAACAAAAATCTTGCCCTCAGATCTGTGATAGAAGGTGTACCCAATAGTCTCTTTTTGGTATCCTATGAAGACACATTTCTTCGATTTGGGTTCGAGCTTATCTAGTTGAAGTTTCTTCACATAAGCATCGTAGCCCCAAACTTTAAGAAACGACAACTTTGGTTTCTTGCCAAACCACAGTTCATAAGGCGTCGTCTCAACGGATTTTGATAGTGCCCTATTTAATGTGAATGCGGCCGTCTCTAAAGCATAACCCCAAAACGATAGGGGTAAATCAGTAAGAGACATCATAGATCGCACCATATCTAATAAAGTATGATTACGACGTTCGGACACACCATTACGCTGTGGTGTTCCGGGTGGCGTGAGTTGCGAAACTATTCCGCATTGTTTCAAATGTAGACCAAATTCGTAACTCAAATATTCTCCTCCACGATCAGATCGTAGAAACTTTATTGTCTTGTTACGATGATTTTCAACTTCACTCTAAAATTCTTTGAACTTTTCAAAACTTTCAGACTTATGTTTCATCAAGTAGATATACCCATATCTGCTTAAATCATCTGTGAAGGTGAGAAAATAACGATATCCGCCACGAGCCTCAACATTCATCGGACCACATACATTTGTATGTATGATTTCCAAGAAATCTGTTGCTCTCTCCATAGAGACGGATAACGGTGTTTTAGTCATCTTGCCCATGAGGCACGGTTCGCAAGTACCAAGTGATTCATAATCAAGTGATTCCAGAAGTCCATCAGTATGGAGTTTCTTCATGCGCTTTACACTAATATGACCCAAACGGCAGTGCCACAAATAAGTTGCACTATCATTATCAACTCTGCATCTTTTGGCTTCAACATTATGAATATGTATATCACTACTATCGAGATTTAATAAAAATAGACCACTCTTCAAGGGTGCATGACTATGAAAGATATTACTCATATAAATAGAACAACCATTATTCTCTGATTTAAATAAATAACCGTCTCGCATCAAACAAGATCCAGATATAATGTTCATGCTCAACGCTGGCACCAAATAACAATTATTCAAGTCTAAAACTAATCCCGATGGTAGATGTAGAGGTAGCGTGCCGACCGCGATCACATCGACTTTGGAACCATTTCCCACGCGCATCGTCACCTCGTCCTTAGCCAATCATTGCTTAATCCGTAGTCCTGCTTTGAGTTGCAAATATTAGCAAGAACCAGTATCAAATACCAGTGCTACTGCGAGCATTAATAAGGTACACATCAATAACATGTATATCACATATACCTTTGTTCACCTTGCCATCCTTCTTATCCGCCAAATACTTGGGGCAGTTCCGCTTCTAGTGTCCATCGCTTGCAAAGAGAAGCACTCGATCTCGTGCTTAGGTCCAGATTTGGGTTTCTTCTCTTGAGTAGCAACTTGCTTGCTGTTCTTCTTGAAGTTCCCTTCTTCTTCCCTTTACCTTTTTCTTAAAACTGGTGGTCTTATTGACCATCAACACTTGATGCTCCTTCTTGATTTCTACCTCGTAGCCTTTAGCATTGCGAAGAGCTCGGGAATAGTCTTATCCATCCCTTGCAATATATAGTTCATCACGAAGCTCTTGTAGCTTGGTGGCGATGATTGAAGAATTTCATCAATGACACTATCATCGGAAGATTAACTCCCAATTGAATCAAGTGATTATTATACCCGGACATTTTGAGTATATGTTCACCGATGTGAACTATTCTCCTCCATCTTACAGCTATAGAACTTATTGGAGACTTCATATCTCTCAATCCGGGCATTTGCTTGAAATATTAACTTCAACTCCTGAAACATCTCATATGCTCCATGCGTTCAAAACGTCGTTGAAGACCAGTTCTAAGCCGTAAAGCATGGCACATGAACTATCGAGTAGTTATCGACTTTGCTCGCCAGACGTTCTTAACGTCGTCGGTTGCATCTGCGCAGAGGTTCGGCACCCAGCGGTGCTTCCGGGACGTAATTCTTACGTGCAGCAATGAGGATAATCCTCAAATTCGGACCCGGTCCGTGTAATTGCTACCATCATCTTTCAACTTAGCTTTCTCAAGGAACGCATTAAAATTCAACGGAACAACAACACGAGCCATCTATCTACAACAAACATAGACAAGCAAAATACTATCAGGTACTAAGTTCATGATAAATTTAAGTTCAATTAATCATATTACTTAAGAACTCCCACTTAGACAGACATCTCTCTAGTCATCTAAGTGATCACGTGACCCAAATCAACTAAATCATGTCCGATCATCACGTGAGATGGAGTAGTTTCAATGGTGAACATCACTATGTTGATCATATCTACTATATGATCGACCTTTCGGTCTCTGTGTTCCGAGGCCATATCTGTATATGCTAGGCTCGTCAAGTTTAACCTGAGTATTCTGCGTGTGCAACTGTTTTGCACCCGTTGTATTTGAGCGTAGAGCCTATCACACCCGATCATCACGTGGTGTCTCAAAGACGAAGAACTTCCATAGCGGTGCATACTCGGGAGAACACTTCTTGATAATTAGTGAGAGGTCATCTTAAAATGCTACCGTCAATCAAAGCAAGATAAGATGCATAAAGGATAAACATCACATGCAATCAATATAAGTGATATGATATGGCCATCATCATCTTGTGCTTGTGATCTCCATCTCCGAAGCACCGTCGTGATCACCATCGTCACCGGCGCGACACCTTGATCTCCATCGTAGCATCGTTGTCGTTTACTCCATCTTTTGCTTCTACGACTATCACTACCGCTTAGTGATAAAGTAAAGCAATTACAAGGCGTTTGCATTTCATACAATAAAGCGACAACCATATGGCTCCTGCTAGTTGCCGATAACTTCGGTTACAAAACATGATCATCTCATACAATAAAATATAGCATCACGTCTTGACCATATCACATCACAACATGCCCTGCAAAAACAAGTTAGACGTCCTCTACTTTGTTGTTGCAAATTTTACGTGGCTGCTATGGACTGAGCAAGAACCGTTCTTACCTACGCATCAAAACAACAATGATAGTTTGTCAAGTTAGTGTTGTTTTAACCTTCGCAAGGACCGGGCGTAGCCACGCTCGGTTCAACTAAAGTTGGAGAAACTGACACCCGCTAGCCACCTCTGTGCAAAGCACGTCGGGAGAAACGGTCTCACGTAAGCGTACACGTAATGTCGGTCCGGGCCGCTTCATCCAACAATACCGCCGAACCAAAGTATGACATGCAGGTAAGCAGTATGACTTGTATCGCCCACAACTCACTTGTGTTCTACTTGTGCATATAACATCTACGCATAAAACCTGGCTCGGATGCCACTGTTGGGAAACGTAGTAATTTCAAAAATATTCTACGCACACGCAAGATCATGGTGATGCATAGCAACGAGAGGGGAGAGTGTTGTTCACGTACCCTCATAGACCGAAAGCGGAAGCGTTAGAACAACACGGTTGATGTAGTCGTACGTCTTCACAGCCCGACTGATCAAGCACCGAAACTACGGCACCTCCGAGTTCTAGCACACGTTCAGCTCGATGACGATCCCCGGACTCCGATCCAGCAGAATGTCGGGGAAGAGCTTCGTCAGCACGACGGCGTGGTGACGATCTTGATGTTCTACCGTCGCAGGGCTTCGCCTAAGCACCGCTACAATATTATCGAGGACTATGGTGGAGGGCACCGCACGGCTAAGAGATCAAGAGATCAATTGTTGTGTCTTTGGGGTGCCCCCTGCCCCGTATATAAAGGAGAAAGGGAAGGCGGCCGGCCCTCTATGGCGCGCCCCCAAGAGGGGAATCCTACTAGGACTCCAAGTCCTAGTAGGTTTCCACCTAAAGGGAGAGAGGGGGAAGGAAGGAGAGGGAGAGGGAGAAGGAAAGGGGGGCGCCCCCCCCCCCTCCCCTAGTCCAATTTGGACCAGAGGAGGAGGGGCACGCGGCCTGCACTAGCCGCCCCTCTCTCTCTCCACTAAGGCCCATCGAGGCCCATTAGTTCCCCCAGGGTTTCGGATAACCCTCCGGCACTCCGGTTTTATCCGAAACTTTTCCGGAACACTTCCGGTGTCCGAATATAACCGTACAATATATCAATCTTTATGTCTCAGCCATTTCGAGACTCCTCGTCATGTCCGTGATCACATCCGGGACTCCGAACAAACTTCGGTACATCAAAACTCATAAACTCATAATATAACTGTCATCGAAACCTTAAGCGTGCGGACCCTACGGGTTCGAGAACTATGTAGACATGACCGAGAACCATTCCGGGTCAATAACCAATAGCGGAACCTGGATGCTCATATTGGCTCCTACATATTCTACGAAGATCTTTATCGGTCAAACCGCATAACAACATACGGTGTTCCCTTTGTCATCGGTATGTTACTTGCCCGAGATTTGATCGTCGGTATCTCAATACCTAGTTCAATCTCGTTACCGGCAAGTCTCTTTACTCGTTACGTAATGCATCATTCCGTAACTAACTCATTAGCTACATTGCTTGCAAGGCTTATAGTGATGTGCATTACCGAGAGGGCCAGAGATACCTCTCCGACAATCGGAGTGACAAAACCTAATCTCGAAATCGCCAACTCAACATGTACCTTTGGAGACACCTGTAGAGCTCCTTTATAATCACTCGATTACGTTGTGACGTTTGGTAGCACACAAAGTGTTCCTCCGTAAGCGGAGTTGCATAATCTCATAGTTATAGGAACTTGTATAAGTCATGAATAAAGCAATAGCAACATACTAAACGATCAAGTGCTAAGCTAACGGAATGGGTCAAGTCAATCACATCATTCTCCTAATGAAGTGATCTCGTTAATCAAATGACAACACATGTCTATGGTTAGGAAACATAACCATCTTTGATTAATAAGCTAGTCAAGTAGAGGCATACTAGTGACATTAAGTTTGTCTATGTATTCACACATGTATCATGTTTCCAGTTAATACAATTCTAACATGAATAATAAACATTTATCATGATACGAGGAAATAAATAATAACTTTATTATTGCCTCTAGGGCATATTTTCTTCAAGAGATTCTTACATACAAAACAAGCCAAAGACAGATCACACAAGCACACTAGAAAGTATTAAGAAAACTATAAAATAAATAATAACACTAAAGTTTACAATTACTGAAAAGTGGGAAAATAGTTGGATCAATCAAATATTGCCTCCATAACTTAATACTATAAGGCATTTTTTTGATACGGTGATAGTTTAAAAAACGTGTTATTAAGTTATAGAGGGAGTATAAGAAATAAAAAAATGGTTAGAGCAACTCCAACGGGCCGACCCAAATGGACGGTGCTTTTATCCGCATTTTATCCGTTTGGGTAGGCCCGGCGGACACAAGCGTCCGGCGCTATGTTTGGGTCGGCGCGAGTGTCCAACACTGGTCCGATCCATTTTGTCAGCATGCCAAAATAAAAGTTTAACATGCATTTAATTAAACATAAAAGCCGGCCACGAAGGCCGGCGAAAGTCCACATTACAAATTAACATAAAAAAACTAAAAACTAGACGACGCGCAGCCCTGGGCGTCCTCGTCGGCGTCTACGTCGGGGCCGGTGAGGTCGATCAGCGTCGGCGCAGGGCCGGCCCAGGGAACGCCATGTTCTAGAGGGTGGCGATGTCGGGCTGCGCCGCCGCTGCCTGGGCCTGGCGTGCCTCCTCTTCGGCCTCGCGCTCGAGCATCTGCAGCCTTCGCCTCCCGGCGCTCCTCGGCCCGGCCCGAGCGGCGCCCGGTGGTCGAGGTAGGCCGCCTCCTGCTCCTTCGTCACCCCGGGCCAGATCGGCGCAGCGCTGACCCACTCGTACACTACTCCGTCCAGGAGTAGCGCTCGAGGGGGGGCCGGCTCCTCCGGCTCGGCTGTGGGTGGGGACGACGGGGTCACCGGCGGCACGATGCAGTCGCCCGCCGCGGAGAGGGCCATGGCCTCCGCCATGGCAGCCTGGAAAGCCGCCTCCCTCCACCGCTCCTCCTCCTCGCTCTCCTTAATGGCCGCCTGGTAGGCGGCCTCGGCCTCCTGGTCCTCGTCGCAGACAACGAGCGCAGGCGGTGGCAGGCTGCGGTCGACGCCGCGGATGCCGCGTCGTCTCGCCTCCTCGTGCTCGAAGGCGAACCATCGAGCCCAGTTGGGCGAGTCGACGGCGTAGTGCGGTTCGGCACGCTGCTCCAGCGTCAGCAACGCCCACCGACGCCGCACCTCCTCCGCATGGGCCCTCGCCGTCCGCGGCGCCGCCGGCACTGGGATCCTCTCCGAATCCAAATGCCAGTCATGCGGCAGCGTCACGTCGGGTACGGCAGAGGCACGCGGTGCTGCCAGTGCCACTCGACCTGGTGCACCGGCATATTGATGCGCTGCCTCTGCAAGAGGCCTTGCGGCGCGAGAGGTGGGGAATGGCGGCGGGGCCTTACCCTTGCCGCTGTTGCCGATGCCGGAGAAGAATCCCATGCTGGCGGTGGCTAGGGTTGTCGCCGGCGTGGGGGCAGGGGTGGCCAAATTGGGACGGGGGCGAGTGGCAGTGGATGAGGACGGCCCCGCCGCACGCCTGGCTTAAAAAAGGACGACCGCCGTCGCTGACGCTGTCCGTGACCCAAACAGACGGCGGCGGACGAAATGGGTCGCCTCATTGGAGTTGCTCTTAAGATAAGCTGAACTATGATACCCACCCCATTCCAAAACACGTATGAACAGGCTTTGCTTGACGTACCCATTTGGCCGATATATATGCATACGCAGCATGCATGCATGTTACACCGATGGAAGCTCAGGTGCAACGTCTCTGCGCCGTGCTTCTCTCCAAGTAGTCGATTATTTTATTTTATCAATTTTATTTAAAAGGCAAACATGTAGTCGAAATTAAGATATCTTTCATAAAATCGCGAATAAGTATCATCAAACTTTTGTTTTAAGTGAAAGTCTTATCTTTGACCACCATTTTGGGAAAGAGTAAAAACATTTATGGCACCAAATTAGTATCACTAGATTCTTTTTGAAATGTACTTTGATAATATATCAATTTGATGTCATATATATTCTTACTTATTTTCTATAAAGTTGGTCAAAATCTTAAAACTTCGATTTGAAAAAAGTTTGAATCTGTACTTATTCATGAAGACAGAAGAATAAAATATATAGGTATAAGCTGCATAGCCACCATGAACCTACGCGTGCATAGTTCATACACCGCCGTAGAGAAAACGTGCGATTAGTACGTAGTACGTACCCCATGAAATCGACGTGTATGTGATGTCTCGAGCTAGAGTGCTCCGCAACGCTACGCTAGCGTTGAGAAAATAAAGAGAAAAAAGCGCCGGCACGTGTCTCGTTCAGATTAGTTCATGTCCACGTGCGGCGAGTGCCGTGGGAACTGGCTGAACCCGAAAAATGTAGCACGAGGAGTAGCTGTCTGTGGCAGTGTGGCCTGCCCCGGCCCCGCACCCCGACCCGGAGGCGCCATGCGTGGCGCATAGGGGCGGCGACAACGGGGCCGTTTACTCCGGTGGGCGGTGGCGCGAGGTAAGTGGAATGGACAATTCACAGCCCCGTTTACTTGCTTAACCGGCGGCTTCCCGTCCAACTCGGGCACGCGCGCGCAGCCGCAGCCCGGGAGATTGTGATGGATCGGTGCCCCGCGCAGCCGCAGCCGCGGCCGAATCTGCGCGCACTGGCATGTGCGGGTCGCGGTCACCATCGCCTGCCGTGGCTTCTCCGGCAGAGACGACGAGACTGAGCACCTGGAAGCTCCGGGTCAGGTGCTCGGGGCCGTGGACGACGACGACGACGATGGAACGCTGGACCCTAAGCATTTGTGACTTGTGAGCTCGACCGGCTCCCGCTTTTGTGGTGTACAAATTCTGCGTGGTACGTGTTTGCTTGCCCGCTAGGGAATTCTCTCTCTCGTCGACCACCACATACATGAGCTTAAGCTAAGATATTTCATGCCATTGGTCATACGGAGGAAGGTTCTCGTCACGTCACCTATTCCCCTTCCCACAGCTTCTTGCATGTCGTCAGCAAAATTAATCGGATTACGATCGATGTGGCAACTGGATAGACAGATGACAAGAACAATTACTAAAAAGAAAAAATTGATGTTGACTAAATTGCCAAAAACCACCGCAACTGCGTCTAACAGCGCGGAAAGCCACCAAAACGGTAACAGTTTGCAAAAACCATGAAATCCGGTAAAAAAATAAATCCAAAACCACTAACTGCTCCGCTGGCCGTGTTTTGACACCAAATCAAACCGGCAGGGTCCATTGCCAATGCTCGGTTGACCAGACGAAGCCGACAGCTAGCGCGGGGCACACGCTGTATAGGCAGCGGTAGTGCTAAGACTAGCCATAATGGGTAATAACATAGACTAGTAACATGCCCATGTTACTAATCTATGTTACTATCTTTATAATAGGGAATAACATATGTGTGATAACATACAACACTTTATTTATTAGGGTATAGACACATCTTGACTTGATATGTGTGGTGTTACTCATACTACTAGTAACTAGCTATGTTATCATTTTCCTCTCTTTCTTCATTTATTGCTTACCACATCATCTGCTTTATCTAGATATATGTACTTCCTCCTTTCCGGTTTATAAGGCTTATCTCAAAATCTTAATTTTTCCATTTTATAAAGCTCAATTTGGTTGTTCCCGTCATAAGTTCAGATTCCAAGGTGCATTAAATAATTGCATGCAAGTATTAAGAGAAAATTGACCAATGCATGCAATGAATACATTGGTCAACATAAATTTTTGAGGAAAACAGGAGTATTAATTGGGTGCTTTTGCAAATTACAAAAAATATTCCACCACTCACCATCTACCTTGGTTGGTGAGATTTTTGAATTTAGCCCTATAAACCGGAAAGAAGGGAGTAATGTTACTACCTATGTTACTCCCACTATGGGTAGTCTAACAGATTGCAAAGAGGCGCCATCTAACAGCCGTTTGCACAGGGCATCAACCACTGCCACGTTTACCCTAACAACGGCTCCCATGTGTCGAGTTTTACTATTCGTACTTCGTCGACCAATGCTTCCACGATTAGTCGGCCATTTAGACTAGCCACGATGGGACTAACTTCAGCGGTAACTTCAAGTCCAACTCAGCAAATTTATTTATGTGGTAATGAGTTAATGAAGAGAGAGGTAGTTCTAATAACTTAGCTAGTTACTATAACATCAGACATATCAAAGCAAGATGAGTCTATAGCATAATAAATAAAGTATTGCATGTTACCACACATATGTTACTTCCCACTATATAGGTAGTAACATAGAGTAGTAACATGCCCATGTTACTACTCTATGTTACTACCCATTGTGGCTAGTCGTAGTGGCTCTGGAAAAAAAAATTGGTGGCTTTTGGAAATTGATGGCGTTTTGATGGCTTTCCACACTACTTCACACAATTATGGCGGTTTTCGGCAACTTAGTGTCTGCTGTCAGGTTCTGTTATGACTTATGAGATCGTATTCCGCAAAAAAAAAGGCTGTGTTTATGAGATATTCCTTTGTCCTTTTCGAGAGCGGTTGAGGATGCAGCAGAGGTACGAAGCTCGATCGCGAGCGTCCTGCGTGGGAATGCGACGGAAGTGGCTGCGTTGGGCCAGTGTACCTGGCGTAAGAGTCCAAGATGAGATAAGATTAGGCGTTCTTGTTGGAGCTTTACGAACAGAACAAAGTACCGAGTCGTTTTCGGGCCGGATCACGTACGCCAGTGGCCGATGCAAGCCTCTTTCCAAAGGACGACTCTCAATCAATCTGTGGACTTGAATTCGCAGATCGGATGAAATGAAATGCTCCCTTCTCGCTTACACACAAAATTTACATGACAAGCTCCTTTTTTTTAGAAAGGCAAATTGTAAATTTTTTCAGAACCTGATACTCCCTCTTTTCACCTTTATAAGGCCTTCAAGACATTTCAGACTCATTTTCAGTTGTCTGAAACGACTTATAAAAGTGAATGGAGGGAGTATGTCAAATCAAACTGGCCATTTTGCCCCTTTTTCGCAGTAGACATATGCAGAATGAAAAATGAACTACGAAATCAAAGACCTCTTATCTGTATATTTCAACTCCCCAGACCCCGGTCGCATGATTTCTGTGTACTCGTTTACATACCAAATTTACATGACACTAGAATATTTACCAGAACAGACCCTGCTAGGTCAAATCAAATGGACCATTATGAAATATTCAAATGGACCATGTTTTGCATTATAGAAGTGCTTTTTCACCGTATGGACCATACTCTCCCCATGTTTTGCAGAGGCCGGGGTAATCCCCTTTTCGGGAAGAAGAAAAAAGAGCTGTTGAACTACTACCATCCCCCGCCCCCTATCAATTTTCCTTCATTTTGCGTAGTTACAAAATTCACAACAACTTCATGTATTTACCAGCCATTTTCCCGTGATATGCACTATAATCTCTTTCACTAAGCAATTACTTTACATACAAACATTGGCAAGTCAACATAACACAAAATCAGAAAGAAACCAGAAAAACGCTATTGGGACGGTCTCAACAGGCTACCTGACGCAGACAGGCTTCTAACTGCAACTCTTACAGCACCAACAGCACCGAGCTGCCATACCTCAGGGGTCAACCCACTAAAATCATGCTTCGCGCTCTCGTCGAGGTGAACCCACACATGAAACGCGACCTGCACAATGTGATAATTAGTCCAACTTTTTTTCCAATCAGACTGGTACGTTTTGAACCCATCCAACTTAAGCTCAAAAGAACAAGAATCCCATAATTTGTGAATATTTTCCACTTGAAAATTATAGAAGAACACAAAGCAGATAATATAGGCGTGCTGCAGAAGTACTTTTGTTGCATTTAGTATTCAGCTTTAGCGTTACTAGAAAAGCAAGGCAGATGCATCAGAAGCCCGGTGACTTCCAGGAAAGACCTGAAAAGGATGTAAGCCAACCTTGCCCGATGAATTTCGGATGGGAGACACATGTAGCAGATCGCGGAATGTACTTCCGTCTTTCCTGATAGAAAGCATAACAATTAAGAGTTCTGTTAAGTTGTTTACGTAATCTGAACCTGATAACTACTACTAAATTAAGATATTATGCGAATGCGCACCTGTAATTAAGCAAATGCACTGTGCAAGCCTCCTCACGACAGATATGCTGATTTATCTGTGCATTCAATTTCAAATAGGAATTTGATAAGTGAGCATATTTGATAAGGAAAATTGCAATCAAACAAGCTAGGAAATGCTGGTCCGCACCTCCTCTAAAACCTCCGCACTAGTACCTGGACCGTTTAAAAATCTGCAGTTACAGCCCAATATTTCTTCTCTTGAGTAACCTGGATAAGTAAGATGATTAGAACAGCAGAAATCTTTCCCTGCATACAAACAAGCTTTTCAAGGTTAATCTGTGCCCACATTATCAGTATGTTTTAGCAAAGAGATTTAATTATTAGATCTTTCTAATCATACTCTTGACTTTCAAATTTTCCTACTCATACCCAATATGTAAACACCATGAAACCATGAATTGATGCCATGCCATCCCGATGGCACCACCTTGCATTGTTTATCATCATTTTAGACGGTAGTTGCAAATCCAACCCATCAACCCTGCCCAGCTTAACTCAAGAACCCACCATGATTCAGCATGTTGCAAGGAGCTATATATATTTCCATATGTCAGGAAGAGGTTTTCCTTTGCATTTCTAACATAATGTTAGAAGGTAATTACAAATGCTACCCATCAATCATGCCCATATTAACTCAAGAACATGTGGAAATTCAGCCTGTTGCACTTGAACTAATATATGCATTTCATAGGAGAACATCCCAACAAACATGCCAAAAAACACAATGTCACACTATCCCTAGATCATAGAAAAGTTTCAGTCACTCCAGCAAAGAGGCATCAAACTGTTGAAATGCGGAAGTAATACTGATCATAAACAGTTGCACATCATATATTCCCCTTATTACAATCAATGGATTACTTTATAAAAGTTCATACAACACATACTCTGGTATTAGAATAATAAAGGAATATGTACCTGTTAATGATAGAAAGGCATCACTAGCGTAGACTATCGGCATGTCAGGCAAATGGCGGTCAGTTCTGTTAAAATCGAAAATCAGAGTGCATTTAGTAAATAAATAAACCAGGCATGAACAACATAAATAAAACTATGTACACAACAGAATTAAGCCAAGACAATTAAACAAATGAACAAGAATATGAAAATAACTCACAATACAAAGCTCTGTTTGATTCTACCGAGAGAGAGATTTAACGAAGAGCTGAGTGCTGGGATACCAACAGAATCACATCTCCTCTCACAAACCACCAAACCAGTTAGTTTGCTATAGCGGTTCAGCGTAGAGAAGATGCTGTTTGCTGTGCTTAGAGCCATCTCTTTGTCACAGCCACTAGCTATACGCGGTTCCTCAGCCTCCAGCCCTGCAACAGCAAGCTAGCAACAACATATTTAGAACTTCTGCTTCCAGTACTACTGTTTAATTTTGTGGGGAGAAGAACATAATGTGAAAATGCCAGGTCAAATGTAAACCACACATCCAAATTGGCAGAAGGCACCATATTCTGCAAGACTGGACTCACCACTAAACTAACATGACAGTATTAATATATAAGAATGGAAACTCAAGCTAGAATTAAGGTGTGTTGTTTCGCTACCTAAACTGAATCTTCATTAAGAGAGCTAGCTGAATTTCCGACACAGTTGCACCGCTAAATACTAGAGAACACATGCATATATTTCGAAGAGATGTATTTATCGTACGATTCAGATTCTTATCATTGAAAAAAAGTTCTATTTCTTACACATATATAGCGACTCTAGTATGCGTAGGGTTATGCCCTGTTTGGATTGCATGTAAATTTTGTTGCTGCCCGGTATTTAGTTCAAACTTGAGCTGAAATACCAGGGATCACACTAATTTTACACTGAATCCAAGCAGGGCCTTCGTCTGCCCCGTCGTTAATCTGGACCTACAAAAGCAGGATGGATCTCTTTTTCTTTTGTCCTATTAATGTGTGAACTTCTCTATCCTGTAAGCAAAAACGGATGTTTCTGTCAACAGCAATTTAACAACAAATACGGTCTATTCAGTTTCTCAAAAACAAGGCATCATGTATACAGCGTTGAAACGAAAAATTTATCAACTCAAACAAGAACTTTTACCTACTTCTTCTTGTCTCCATACCTGGAAATGGTAAAAGAAACAAGACTAGTGTAACCATTATTGTCAAACTTGGAACCAAGAAGGAACTAACAACTCAAAAAGGCCACACAGTGACCAGTCTTATATGATCACCTAGTACTCCCTCTGTAAAGAAATATAAGTGTTTAGATCACTACTTTAGTGATCTAAACGCTGTTATTTCTTTATGGAGGGAGTATAAGATCGTTTAGATCACTAATATCTTTATTTCTTTACAGAGGGGATACTTGTTTGGCTGTCCATGCTTAAAAATAAGACAGACAGCGCAACTGTAATTACCATACCATGAATGTAAAAAGAAATTAGCAAATAAGGCCATGTTCATGGCCACTTGTATACATGGCGTGTTTACAGCATACATTTCATATCAAGGCACGGTTGAGCAGTGAGGCACGGGGTACTGTAAATGATCTCACGGGCAATTAATGGTTGGTCCACTGATCAGTGTGCTTATTATCGTGCAATTTATTACTCCCAAATGATCAAGTCTGTACTAGTGATGGTAACAGACGAACACGTCCAATCAAACTGACCTCTCTTATCGATATCCACAAACACCTCCCTTACGTGGCTGGCGCAAGGCAGCTCCTCCTCCCCCCTGGCCTCCTCCCGGCAGGCCGCGAACGGCGCGGGCCGCCCCGGATGACGGCGCGGCGACGACGCGGGGGCGATGGGCACCTGGACGGCGAGGAAGTGGAGCACGCGCCCGTCGGCGGCGTGGAAGACGGGCGCGAGGTGGAGCAGCACCCAGTGGGGCGAGCCGTCGCGGCGGTAGTTGAGGATGGCGACCTGGTGGGCGCGCTGGGCGCGCACGGCCTCGCGGACGCCCGAGACGGCGGCGCGGTCGGTGGCGGCGCCCTGGAAGAGGCGCGCGTTGCGGCCGAGCAGCTCGCGGCGCGGGTAGCCCGTGAGCGCGGCCAGGCCCCGGGAGGCGTAGACGATGGGGTGGCCCGGCATGGCCGGGTCCGTGAGCAGGAAGCTCCCCCGCAGCTCGTCCAGCTCCTCCAGCACCCACTCCGAGTACCGCGCCGTCAGCGACGCCGCCAGCCGCCGCTCCTCCCCCTCCATCGCCCCGCTGGGATGGGGCGGATCGGTGGCGTGATCGGCGCGGGGCGCGGGGGAGGAGGGGGAAGGGAAGAAAAGATCTGCGCGGGTGGAGGGGGCCGCGCGGGGCAGGGTTGTAAAATCGCGTGCTCTGTTTGGCTGTTTCGGCTCTACTCGGGGCGGGGCGGGGCGGAAGCTGGAGGCTGGAGCTCCGTCTCGTCGGCCGGTCGCGAATGCCACGGGCGTGTGAGGCTGGGCGCGCTGACTGTGATGCGATAGCGATGCGGGAGGTTTGTGCGGGAAGCGGGTACGAGGGAGAGGAGTGCGGGTGCAGCAGCTTCACGGACGTGCAATGATTCAATGATTGATGGGCGGCGGGGCCGGGATAATGCATGCGGGCGTGGCGATCCGCCTGCGCCTGGCTCATTGCCGGTGTCAGCCGCAGGCTGTGCAGCCCGTGTGTGCCTCCGTCCCAAAATATAAGCTCTACTCTTACTTTTTTGGGGTTTATTGATAAAAAAAATTACGTTAATTTGGTCTAGTTGAATTTTTGTTTTTGTTTCTAGTCAAAAAATTAAGTCTGACCAAGTTTAAAAAGATAGTAATTAATAGTATCTATATTACCAAATACCAGGCAAAAAAATCTATATTAGCAAAGAAATACACTATCAAAGGTACGTGTTGCCTCTTTCTAGCCGCCGCCTCCTCCTTCAAGAAAAGCTAGGGTTCGTGCCTCTCGCCGGCTCCGCCGCAAGTCCGCCTCGTCTCCGGTGGCCCTAGGGCCATGGGGGCGTGGTGGATCCTGGCAAGGGCCGGCGGGAGGCTCCGTTGATAGTCGTTCCTTCAAAATTTGTTAGGGTTTGTGTCTACTTCGGGAAGGCGAGGCGGTGGCGGCTTTCGAAGATGGAATAAATGTCTCCCCGTCTAGTCCCCGTTCCGGTGGTGCGTCTAGCATCGTTGGTGGGCGTGTGTAGGTGTGTCTCCGGCGGATCTATCCTCGATGGATTTGCTCGGATCTGGTTGTGGTTCGTCTATGTTCGTGTGTCTTGAGTTGGATCCTTTCGATCTCGTTATTCTTCATCGTGGCGGTTGCTATTCAGTGCGCTGGTCCCACGGGCCTTAGCACGACGACTTCCCGACCGTCTACTACAACAAGTTGTGCCCGACTCCCGGCGAGGAGGGGATGATGATGGCGCGCGCCTTGGCTCGTTTGATGATTGTAGTCGTCGCTAGGTGGTCTGCGGATCTGGATGTAATTTTTATTATTTCTAGTGTTCGTTGTACTGCCGTGATGGAAGATGAATAGATTGAAAGTTTTCTCGCAAAAAAAATACACTATCAAAATATATCTACATTAGCGCTAAATATCTGACGTCAATTTTTTTTGCATGGCAAATCTGACTTTTTCATGGCAATTTATATTGGCGCAATGATCACAAATTTAGTTAGTAAGCATGACAATTTTTTGGCAAAACAAATCTAAGAAAAAGGATAACGTTAACACCCACACGTTTGGTGTGAGCCAAAACCGCCCACGCACCATATAACACACAAATTGCGCCACGTCACCGCATGCATGCATGTGAGAATCTTTTTGGATTTCCAGTTTTTAAAATGTTTTATCTCTTGAATGAAAAATCCGATTGAATATCCGTTTTCACCATTAAATTCCTCACGGCGAGATCTTCGAAACTAGATCTCATATCAATATATTTCGACGAAAAAATTTTAGGGTTAAAAATTGTCATGTCTATTGCACATGAATTGCCATGATGTTTACACTGAAGTTGCCATGATATGTTTCAGCTATTTTCTTCTACATTTAAAAGTAAATTTTGACATTTATAAAACAGAGAATTAAGAAACTAGACTTTTCATAAACCATAAACTAAAATTGCCATGATACATGCACTTAAAATTGCCATGGTTCATACAAAAAATAATTTTTATGGTCAAAGTATTGGAGTTGCCATCATCGAAATACTAAAATTGCCATGCTCTACAAATTGAAATTGCCACATGGCAACTTTAGTTTAAGCACTATGGCAACTACAGTGCAAACATCATGGCAACTTTTGGGAAAAAATTCATTGAAACATATCAACATGGGGTCTAGTTTTGAAGATCTCGTCGAGACGGATTTAATGTTGAAAACGGATTTTTAATTCGACTTTTTAATTAGGAGATAAAACATTTTTAAGCCAAAAACCCAAAAGATTCCTATTGATGTCATATGTTCACATGTGACAAAATGAGTAGTAAAGAAGGAGTGTGGGCGATGTACAAGATGCCACACATGTGGCGTTAGCTTTTTCCAAGAAAAGTTTGCCATGCTCGTCAACTAAACTTGCCAGCCTCAGAGAACATAAGTTGTCTTAAAAAAGTGCTCAATTTGCCATGATAAAAAGCTGACGTCAAATTTGTATTGAAGTCCTATCTAAGGTTCTCATTAATTTGATTAATAAAAGGTTTATAGGTCTCACACATATCTAAACTAAAGCAATAAAATATTTGTAATGGTATACCTATTGATTCTGCCTCCATGTTGTTTATAGGTCTCACACATTTTTTAATAAAAATGTTTGCTCACTGATTTGATCAACAAAATATGAGTATGAATATATACCATTGAAAGCTTGTCTTGAACATGAATCTAATACTCCTTCAGATCCAAATTAATTGTCGTACCAAAGTTGTACTAGAGTTTCAATAATTAATTTGGATCAGGGGGAGCAACATATTCTTGTGACATATAACTATAAACTGGAAAGAGAGGTTATTGGTTTAGTTTCATGGATATTGATATTTTCTTATATAATATAAACTTAGTCAAACTTCAAAAGCTTTGATTTAAAAGAAGAAAAATATGGCTTGCATTTTGGGAACTGAGGAGTACCAAATCCGCCCCAGTTCAAAAATGAGTGCCGACTAGAAAAATAGGGTCTTCTATTGTCGCACTTCCCACCATGGACGTCTAGTTGCCTCTCTATTTGTTGTTATTTAACAATTTCTTTGATATAATAGAATATGTAAAAAAATCCATTAATCTATTAGAGAGTTTAGAACTTGAGTGTATTGTGCCCAATATGCTAAACAATGTCCCCTTCTTGTCATGTAACAAAATAACTGAAGAAAATATGCCCTAGAGGCAATAATAAAGTTATTATTTATTTCCTTATTTCATAATAAATGTTTATTATTCATGCTAGAATTGTATTAACCGGAAATTTAATACATGTGTGAATACATAGACAAAACAGAGTGTCCCCAATATGCCTCTACTTGACTAGCTCGTTAATCAAAGATGGTTAAGTTTCCTAGCCATATACATGTGTTGTCATTTGATGAACAAGATCACATCATTAGAGAATGATGTGATGGACATGACCCATCCGTTAGCTTAGCATAATGATCGTTTAGTTGTATTGCTATTGCTTTCTTCATGACTTATACATGTTCCTTTGACTATGAGATTATGCAACTCCCGAATACCGGAGGAACACCTTGTGTGCTATCAAACGTCACAACATAACTGGGTGATTATAAAGATGCTCTACAGGTGTCTCCGAAGGTGTTTGTTGAGTTGGCATAGATCGAGATTAGGATTTGTCACTCCGTGTATCGGAGATGTATTTCTGGGCCCTCTCGGTAATGCACATCACTATAAGCCTTGCAAGCATTGTGACTAATGAGTTAGTTGTAGGATGATGCATTACGGAACGAGTAAAGGGACTTGCCAGTAACGAGATAGAACTAGGTATGAGGATACCGACGATCGAATCTCGGGCAAGTAACATACCGATGACAAAGGGAACAACGTATGTTGTTATGCGGTTTGACCGATAAAGATCTTCGTAGAATATGTAGGAGCCAATATGAGCATCCAAGTTCCGCTATTGGTTATTGACCGAAGATGTGTCTCGGTCAGGTCTACATAGTTCTCGAACCCGTAGGGTCCGCACGCTTAACGTTCGATGACGATTTGTATTATGAGTTATGTGATTTGATGTACCGAAGGTTGTTCGGAGTCCCTGATGAGATCACGGAAATGACGAGGAGTCTCGAAATGGTCGAGATGTAAAGATCAATATATTGGAAGGCTATATTCGGACATCAGAAAGGTTCCGAGTGATTCGGGTATTTTTCGTAGTACCGGAAAGTTACGGGAATTCACCGGGAGAACTAATGGGCCTTATTGGGCTTTAGTGGAGAGAGGGGAGAAGGGCCAAGAGGTGGCGCGCACCTCCCCCTGCCCAAACCAAATTGGACAAGGGGTGGGGGCGCCCCCCCCCCCTTTCCTTCTCCCTCTACCTCTCTTTCCTTCTCTCCTACTCCGAATAGGAAAGAGAAGGGGAATCCTATTTGGACTAGGGAGTCCTAGTAGGATTCCCCACACCGGCGCGCCCCTTGGGCTGGCCACCCTTCCCTCCCTTCTCTATATACGTGGCCAGGGGCACCCCAAAGGCACTCAAGATTTTTCTTAACCGTGTGCGATGTCCCCCTCCGCAGTTACACACCTCAGTCATATCGTCGTATTGCTTAGGCGAAGCCCTGCGCCGATAACTTCATCATCACTGTCACCACGCCGCCGTGCTGACGGAACTCTCCCTCGGCCTCAACTGGATCAAGAGTTTGAGGGACGTCACCGAGCTGAACGTGTGCAGATCGCAGAGGTGCCGTGCGTTCGGTACTTGGATCGGTTGGATCGCGAAGACGTTCGACTACATCAACCACGTTACTAAACGCTTCCGCTTTCGGTCTACGAGGGTAAGTGGACACACTATCCCCGCTCGTTGATATGCATCACATAGATAGATATTGCGTGATCGTAGGTAAATTTTTGAAATACTGCGTCCCCCAACAGTGGCATCCGAGACAGGTCTATGCGTAGATGTTATGCACGAGTAGAGCACAAAGAGTTGTGGGCGATAATAGTCATACTGCTTACCAGCATGTCATACTTTGGTTCAGCGGTATTGTTGGATGAAGCGGCCCGGACCGACATTACGCGTACGCTTACGCGAGACTGGTTCTACCGACGTGCTATGCACACAGGTGGCTAGCGGGTGGCAGTTTCTCCAACTTTAGTTGAATCAAGTGTGACTACGCCCGGTGTTGGGGAGATAACTACTGAGTGTGAACCGCCCTGGAGGGGCCGGGTTACCCTCGTCCAAGATCAGGGCCCACGGAGGAGGCCCAGAGCCCAGACGCGAATTAAGGGTCCGTGATGTAAACCGCCTTAGTATTGTAACTTGTGCTGTAAGATTAGAGAGAAGAGACCAAGCCGGACACTTGTATGAGCCTGGTCGGGACTCAGAGACCGCCAAGGCGTCAACCCGTGTATATAAGGGGACGACCCGGCGGCGGATTAGAGACAGACAATTGAGGCTTAGCGGCTATTGCTCCCTAATCGTCAAATCACATCAATCCCATCACAACTAGACGTAGGCTTTTCCTTCATCGAAGGGGCGAACTAGTATAAACTCCGTGTCTTTGTGTCCGCTAACCCCTCTAAGTTAACCCGCACGATGGCCTGCGACTAAGTCCTTTTACGAGGACATCTGCCGTGACAATTCCATGACGGTTGGCGCCCACCGTGGGGCTATCGCACGATGGTTTGATGATCTTAGAGGGCAAGTTCGGCGACTCGAAGGCTATCTTGTGGCCGGATGACTAAGAGTCGTCGCGGCAAACTCTACATCGACAATGCGGACTAGGGCCCCGACGCGGCTCGATTGAGTACGGGTACCGGGTCCCTTTGGTGGCATACACGTGTTCATCGGCAAGATCGGCGAGCAGGGCTCGAGCGGACATCTGCACCGACCTCGTTGAGACGGCTCGGCTCGGACGAAGAAGAGTCCTGCCCGCCAAACCGGTATCAGCGTGCTTTCGTGGGAGTCGTCCACGGAGACTATGAGGGCGGATCAGCATCCGCGGCGAAACCGTTGTCTACTCGGCGACGAGTCATCCGCCGGAGAAACCGAAGTCTTTGTACCGGTACCAAGATGGCGGATCGAGGCTATTCCGACGGAGAGAGTATTCCGGACTCCTTTGATCTGCCCAGCCGGGTTGGAATTTTCATGGCCGGTACACAAGCGACGCTTCACTCTTCGACCACGGCGCCCATCGTCGCCGGTTCAGCAGCGGTGGAGGCAGCCGGGGAAGGAGGCCATGTGCGCCCGCCGGCTCAAGTTCTATCAGAGTTATTTGACGCATTGGCTGCGCTCATGGCAGAGGCTAACCCAGCGGATCAGGACCTGCACAACGCAGAGATTGCAAGGGTGAAGGAACAGATCGCTAAAGCTAAAGCGGATCTCGCGGCAGCGGACGTGAGGATGGCGGCGGAACGGGCGCTTTGGATGCATGAGCTTATAGGCTCATCTTTGGATCGAGTGCATCACATGAAGTCATGAAAAGGAAGTACAGATCCCGTTTGCCTTGGTTTTCGAGAGAAGAGCTCTTCAATACCCTGTAAGGAGGACCAGAATCCGCCACCAGATGGTAAACCGGCGGAAGCACTGGACGGCGGCGCGGTTCAACCCGTGTGATAGACCTGCCTCGCCATCACACCGTGCGCGCCTGATCGTCTGAACACCTCCGGTCACTACTCCAACCCGATGGATAACCTTATCGCGGCTGCGGCGCGATTGAAGCGATTCGATCGAGGCATTCACCACAGCGGTAGAAACCCGCCGGTCAAGGATCTCCTCGGGACAGCCACAGCTCGGCAGGAAGCATATTCATACGATCGGGATCGGATCCTCAACGTTAACACCCACACGTTTGGTGTGAGCCAAAACCCCACGCACCATATAACACACAAATTTGCATCACGTCACGCGCGCGTCGCGTGAGAATCTTTTAGTTCCAGGTTTTAAAATGTTTTATCTCTTGAATGAAAATCCGATTGAATATCCGTTTTCACCATTAAATTCCTCACGGCGAGATCTTGAAACTAGATCTCATATCAATATATTTCGACGAAAAAATTTTAGGGTTAAAATTGTCATGTCTATTGCACATGAATTGCCATGATGTTACTAATGAAGTTGCCATGATATGTTTCAGCTATTTTCTTCTACATTTAAAAGTAAATTTTGACATTTATAAAACAGAGAATTAAGAAACTAGACTTTTCATAAACCATAAACTAAAATTGCCATGATACATGCACTTAAAATTGCCATGGTTCATACAAAAAATAATTTTTATGGTCAAAGTATTGGAGTTGCCATCATCGAAATACTAAAATTGCCATGCTCTACAAATTGAAATTGCCACATGGCAACTTTAGTTTAAGCACTATAGCAACTACAATTGCAAACATCATGGCAACTTTTGGGAAAAAATTCATTGAAACATATCAACATGGGGTCTAGTTTTGAAGATCTCGTCGAGACGGATTTAATGTTGAAAACGGATTTTTAATTCGACTTTTTAATTAGGAGATAAAACATTTTTAAGCCAAAAACCCAAAAGATTCCTATTGATGTCATATGTTCACATGTGACAAAATGAGTGGTAAAGAAGGAGTGTGGGCGATGTACAAGATGCCACACATGTGGGCGTTAGCTTTTTCCAAGAAAAGTTTGCCATGCTCGTCAACTAAACTTGCCAGCCTCAGAGAACATAAGTTGTCTTAAAAAAGTGCTCAATTTGCCATGATAAAAAGCTGACGTCAAATTTGTATTGAAGTCCTATCTAAGGTTCTCATTAATTTGATTAATAAAAGGTTTATAGGTCTCACACATATCTAAACTAAAGCAATAAAATATTTGTAATGGTATACCTATTGATTCTGCCTCCATGTTGTTTATAGGTCTCACACATTTTTAATAAAATGTTTGCTCACTGATTTGATCAACAAAATATGAGTATGAATATATACCATTGAAAGCTTGTCTTGAACATGAATCTAATACTCCTTCAGATCCAAATTAATTGTCGTACCAAAGTTGTACTAGAGTTTCAATAATTAATTTGGATCAGGGGAGCAACATATTCTTGTGACATATAACTATAAACTGGAAAGAGAGGTTATTGGTTTAGTTTCATGGATATTGATATTTTCTTATATAATATAAACTTAGTCAAACTTCAAAAGCTTTGATTTAAAAGAAGAAAAATATGGCTTGCATTTTGGGAACGAGGAGTACCAAATCCGCCCAGTTCAAAAATGAGTGCCGACTAGAAAAATAGGGTCTTCTATTGTCGCACTTCCCACCATGGACGTCTAGTTGCCTCTCTATTTGTTGTTATTTAACAATTTCTTTGATATAATAGAATATGTAAAAAATCCATTAATCTATTAGAGAGTTTAGAACTTGAGTGTATTGTGCCCAATATGCTAAACAATGTCCCCTTCTTGTCATGTAACAAAATAATGAAGAAAATATGCCCTAGAGGCAATAATAAAGTTATTATTTATTTCCTTATTTCATAATAAATGTTTATTATTCATGCTAGAATTGTATTAACCGGAAATTTAATACATGTGTGAATACATAGACAAAACAGAGTGTCCCCAATATGCCTCTACTTGACTAGCTCGTTAATCAAAGATGGTTAAGTTTCCTAGCCATATACATGTGTTGTCATTTGATGAACAAGATCACATCATTAGAGAATGATGTGATGGACATGACCCATCCGTTAGCTTAGCATAATGATCGTTTAGTTGTATTGCTATTGCTTTCTTCATGACTTATACATGTTCCTTTGACTATGAGATTATGCAACTCCGAATACGGAGGAACACCTTGTGTGCTATCAAGCGTCACAACATAACTGGGTGATTATAAAGATGCTCTACAGGTGTCTCCGAAGGTGTTTGTTGAGTTGGCATAGATCGAGATTAGGATTTGTCACTCCGTGTATCGGAGATGTATTTCAGGCCCTCTCGTAATGCACATCACTATAAGCCTTGCAAGCATTGTGACTAATGAGTTAGTTGTAGGATGATGCATTACGGAACGAGTAAAGGGACTTGCCGAGAATGAGATAGAACTAGGTATGAGGATACCGACGATCGAATCTCGGGCAAGTAACATACCGATGACAAAGGGAACAACGATGTTGTTATGCGGTTTCGACCGATAAAGATCTTCGTAGAATATGTAGGAGCCAATATGAGCATCCAAGTTCCGCTATTGGTTATTGACCAAGATGTGTCTCGGTCAGGTCTACATAGTTCTCGAACCCGTAGGGTCCGCACGCTTAACGTTCGATGACGATTTGTATTATGAGTTATGTGATTTGATGTACCGAAGGTTGTTCGGAGTCCCTGATGAGATCACGGAAATGACGAGGAGTCTCGAAATGGTCGAGATGTAAAGATCAATATATTGGAAGGCTATATTCGGACATCAGAAAGGTTCCGAGTGATTCGGGTATTTTCGTAGTACCAGGAAAGTTACGGAATTCACCGGAGAACTAATGGGCCTTATTGGGCTTTAGTGGAGAGAGGGAGAAGGGCCAAGAGGTGGCGCGACCTCCCCTGCCCAAACCAAATTGGACAAGGGTGGGCGCCCCTTTTCCTTCTCCTCTACCTCTCTTTCCTTCTCTCCTACTCCGAATAGGAAAGAGAAGGGGAATCCTATTTGGACTAGGGAGTCCTAGTAGGATTCCCCACACCTGGCGCGCCCCCCTTGGGCTGGCCACCTCTTCCCTCCCCTTCTCTATATACGTGGCCAGGGGCACCCCAAAGGCACTCAAGATTTTTCTTAACCGTGTGCGATGTCCCCCTCCGCAGTTACACACCTCAGTCATATCGTCGTATTGCTTAGGCGAAGCCCTGCGCCGATAACTTCATCATCCTGTGTCACCACGCCGTCAGGTCGACGGAACTCTCCCTCGGCCTCAACTGGATCAAGAGTTTGAGGGACGTCACCGAGCTGAACGTGTGCAGATCGCAGAGGTGCCGTGCGTTCGGTACTTGGATCGGTTGGATCGCGAAGACGTTCGACTACATCAACCACGTTACTAAGCGCTTCCGCTTCGGGTCTACGAGGGTAAGTGGACACACTATCCCGCCGTTGATATGCATCACATAGATAGATATTGCGTGATCGTAGGTAAATTTTTGAAATACTGCGTCCCCCAACGGTGGCATCCGAGACAGGTCTATGCGTAGATGTTATGCACGAGTAGAGCACAAAGAGTTGTGGGCGATAATAGTCATCTCGCTTACCAAAGATGTCATACTTTGGTTCAGCGGTATTGTTGGATGAAGCGGCCGGACCGACATTACGCCAGACGCTTACGCGAGGCTGGTTCTACCGACGTGCTATGCACACAAGTGGCTAGCGGTGGCGTTTCTCCAACTTTAGTTGAATCAAGTGTGACTACGCCGTGTTGGGGAGATAACTATCGAGTGTGAACATACGGAGGGGCCGGGTTACCCGCGTCCAAGATCGGGGCCCACGGAGGAGGCCCAGAGCCCGAGCACGCGAATTAAGGGTCCGTGATGTAAACCGCCTTAGTATTGTAACTTGTCTTGTAAGATTAGAGAGAAGAGACCAAGCGGACACTTGTATGGCCGGTCGGGACTCAGAGACCCGGCAAGCGCCAACCCGTGTATATAAGGGGACGACGGGCGGCGGATTAGAGACAGACAATTGAGGCTTAGCGGCTATTGCTCCCTAATCGTCGAAATCACATCAATCCCATCACAACTAGGCGTAGGCTTTTCCTTCATCGAAGGGCGAACTAGTATAAACTCCGTGTCTTTGTGTCGCTTTAACCCCTCTAAGTTAACCCGCACGATGGCCTGCGACTAAGTCCTTTTACGAGGACATCGCCGTGACAATTCCATGACGGTTGGCGCCCACCGTGGGGCTATCGCACGATGGTTTGATGATCTTAGAGGCAAGTTCGGCGACTCGAAGGCTATCTTGTGGGCGGATGACTAAGAGTCGTCGCGGCAAACTCTACATCGACAATGCGGACTAGGGCCCCGACGCCGCTCGATTGAGTACGGGTACCGGTCCCCTTTGGTGGCATACACGTGTTCATCGGCAAGATCGGCGAGCAGGGCTGAGCCGGACATCTGCACCGACCTCGTTGAGACGGCTCACGGACGAAGAAGAGTCCTGCCACGCCAAACCGGTGTCAAGCGTGCTTTGTGGGGAGTCGCCCACGGAGACTATGAGGGCGGATCAAGATCTGGCGGCGAAACCGTTGTCTACTCCGCGACGAGTCATCCGCCGAGAAACCGAGTCTTTGTACCGGTGCAAGATGGCGGATCGGGGCTATTCCGACGAGAGAGTATTCCGGACTCCTTTGATCTGCCCAGCCGGGTTGGAATTTTCATGGCGGTACACAAGCGACGCTTCACTCTTCGACCATGGCGCCCATCGTCGCCGGTTCAGCAGCGTGGTGGCAGCCGGGGGAGGCCGCGTCGCCGCCGCTCAAGTTCTATCGAGTTATTTGACGATTGGCTGCGCTCATGGCGGAGGCTAACCCGCGGATCAGGACCCGCACAACGCGAGATTGCAAGGGTGAAGGAACAGATCGCTAAAGCTAAGGCGGATCGCGCACCGCGGACGTGAGGATGGCGGCGGAACAGGCGCTTTGGATGCATGAGCTTATAGGCTCATCTTTGGATCGAGTGCATCACATGAAGTCATGAAAAGGAAGTACAGATCCGTTTGCCTTGGTTTTCGAGAGAAGAGAGCTCTTCAATACCCTGGCGGGACCGATAATCCGCCACCGATGGTAAACCGGCCGGAAGCACTGGACGGCCGCGCGGTTCAACCCGTGTGATAGACCTCGCTCGCCATCACACGGTGCGCCCGCATTGTCTGAACACCTCCGGTCACTACTCCAACCCGATGGATAACCTTGTCGCGGCTGCGGCGCGATTGGAAGCGATTCCGATCGAGGGCATTCACCACAGGCGGTAGAAACCCGCCGGGTCAAGGATCTCCTCAGGACAGCCACGCTCGGCAGAAGCATATTCATACTGATCGGGATCGGATCCACTCCACCCCGCCTAAGCCGGAGTTATAGCCGCGCGTAGATGAACCGGCCGTGTCAAGCAACGCTGGCAAGCGGTCCGCCTCGAGGCAACAACCCGGCCGGTGGCGGAGACGCTCAAGTGGTGGTGGACCGGCCAGGCACGCAGGGAGGCCGAGTTAGCGGCGCAACATGAGGACCATCAGCTCGCGCGGTTCGTCAGACCATCTTGAACCGGGGTCACGTCCGGCTCATTGGGGTGCCTTGCCTCGTCCCGCTTTACGCAATGTGCGTTTTCCTAAGGACTTCAAAGGGCCCGCAAGGTGCCCAATTACACCGCCGATTTGGCTCGATGCGTGGATAGAAAGCTATGAGATGGCCATGGAGATCTTGGATGTGGGACGAAGCTGCGTGTGCAGTATTTCACCATGATGTTGGAAGGTACGGCCCGTGCTTGGTTGAAAATTTGCCACCCAACTCGCTTAGTTCGTGGACTCGATTCGGACCGGTTCATTCAAAATTTCAAAGACACCGTAAACAGCCCATGTCGTGGTGGATTTGGCGGCTTGTGTCCAGCAGAGGGAGAATCAACAACACATTGGAGTGCGCGCGTTTGGAGGTTTTACATTCATCGGGACGGATCAACCCCGATTTCGCTATCTTAACCCTAGAAGCCAATTGCCGGTTCGAACCGTTGAAGTTAAAGCTGGGTCGCATGAAGCGTTTTTGCAATGACATGGGCACGCTCATGGGCGTTTTGGTAAAGTATGCTGATTCTGATAGTACCAAGGATCCCGAGTCTGAGGATGACGAAGTAGGGAAGGGAAAGCAGAATAGCAACTCCAGAGGCCAGCAACATCATTCGGCAGGCAATGGGGGAAACAAGCGTAAGGCTAACGGTAACATGGGCTTCGTAGCCAACACCAACGCGCAGGACAAGGGTCAGCGGCGCAAAGGTAGGCAATCAAACCGGGCGGTGCACAAGGTCACAATCCGGAGCGCTTGAATTACCTATTGAATCAACCTTGTCCGAAGCATGGGACGAAGGAGGCACCGCGAACCACCTCTGGAAAGATTGTTATATTATGCAGGAGTTCAAAAATTCTAATGCTTTCGGTATGATCAAGGGCCCGCGGCGGTTCGTGGTCCGCCCGGTTCTGATGGAGGAAATTCCGCCCAGGGTTCGTGGTAATCCGGGCGGGCAAGGCAATCAGAACAATCAAAACAATCAGAACCAAGGGGGTTATAATCAACAACAGCAGCAATCGGGTTACCAAAGTAATCCAAAGCAGTTGAACAGTGGGCAGTACCATGTTTTTACCACCAGCTTGGGACAGACGAGACCGGAAACTTGAGCGGGCGGTCGGTGTTGTTGAACCGCCGCGCAAGACATTACCTGCGCTGGTCGAGCAGCCTATTGTATGGAGAGAGGATCATCCTCCCGGGTTTACAATCCGGGTCAGCTAGCCCTAGTAGTGGCACCTCAGGTGGGAGGATACAAGTTCACTAAAGTGCTTATGGATGGAGGAAGCAGCATCAACATCCTGTACTACGAGACTTTCCGACGTATGGGGTTGACGGATAGGCATCTCAGCCGCCCAAAGACAAGATTTCACGGTGTGGTGCCCGGCAAGTCTGCGCATCGGTCGGTAAGATAGCTCTGGAGGTAGCTTTTGGAGATGAACATGACTCCAGATCGGAAACATTGACGTTTGAGGTGGTGAAAATCCAAAGCCCTTACCACGCCCTGTTTGGGCGGCCGGCTTATGCTAAGTTTATGGCACGGCCTTGTTATGTTTATTTGCAGCTGAAAATGCGGGTCACAAAGGGACGATAATGGTTCACGGAGCCGCGGATTGCGTTGGAATGCGAGGAAGGTGATGCAGCTTATGCAGAGTCGGTTTGTGCCACCGAGGAGTTAAAGTATTATAAAGACAATGTTGATCCGCGGATATGACCCGCTGAAAAGCCAACTACGAGCACGATCCGGATTTGAAGTTTAAGTCGTGGCCGAGACTAAACTTGTTGATTTTGTGCCCGCGATTCGTCCAAGCAGTTCACCATCAGTGCTAACTTGGATCCTAAATAGGAAAGCGCGCTCATCGAGTTCATCCATGAGAATCGGGACATTTTTGCATGGAAGCCTTCTGACATGCCAGGTGTACCGAGGGAACTCGCTGAGCACACTCTTAATGTTGATCCCAAGTATGCACCGGTAAAGCAGTTTCACGCCGGTTCAATGAGGAAAGGCGCAAGGCCATTGGAGAGGAGGTTGCTGTGCTCTTAGCGGCAGGATTTATCGTTGAAGTTTTCCATCCGAGTGGCTTGCTAATCCGTGTTGGTCCTTAAGAAGAATGGCACTTGGCGCATGTGCGTGGATTATACAGATCTTAACAAGGCTTGTCCAGCAGATCCTTCGCCTCCCCGTATTGATCAGATTATTGATGCTACGGCGGGTTGTGAGCGTTGAGCTTCTTGGATGCATATTCGGATATCATCGATTAAGATGGCGGTTAGGACCAGGAGAAGACGGTGTTTATCACCCCTTTGGAGCCTTCGCTATGTATCTATGCCTTTTGGGCTCAAGAGCGCCCAAGCAACTTATCAACGTATGCATGAAATTGCTTGCATAAACAGATCGGCCGTAATGTGCATGCTTATGTGGATGATATTGTGGTTAAGTCAAGGAGAAGGAAACATCGATTGAGGATTTGAGAGAAACCTTTGACAACTTGCGGGTGTACAAGATAATGCTTAACCCGCCAAGTGTGTTTTTGGTATTCCGCAGCAAGTTATTGGGTTTCCTTGTGTCCAACAGGGGATTGAAGCTAATCCGAGAAGATTACAGCTATCACCTCCTGGCTAAGCCAAGGTGTATCAATGATGTCCAACGTTTGGCGGGTCGGATTGCTGCGCTAAGCGGTTTATCACCGCCTAGGAGAGAAGGCCATTCCCTTGTACCAGATCTGTCAAGAAGACGGATCGGTTCGTGCGAGTTCCGCCATGATGAAGCATTGAGGACTTAAAGCGCAGTTAGCCAACCGCCGTTCTCGCCGCTCCCATTGACAAGGAGCCGCTCTGTTATATGTTGTTGCTAATGCCGGGGCAGTCAGCGTAGCCATTATGGTGGAACGGAAGGAGGCGGGGAAGGAGTATCCGGTTCAACGGACGGTTTATTACATCAGCAAGGTCCTCATTGAGTCTAAACAAAGATATCCGCATTGGCGTAAGCTGGTATATGGAGTTTTTATGGCGTCGGAAGTCAAGCAATATTTCCAAGGGCACCCCATCACAAATGGTCGATTCAGCTCCTTTAGGCGATATCATACTGAACCGGAAGCGATCGGCGGATTGCTAAGTGGGCTATAGAACTTGGGCCGCAGGTTTAAGGTATGTGCCTCGGACGGCGGTAAAATCTCGTGCACTTGTGGATTTCATTAATGATTGGACGGAGTTGCAAGCACCAAGAAAAGCCGGATCATACCTATTGGACCATCCACTTTGATGGGTCCAGCAATTGAGGGCTCGGGGCTGAGTCGATTAACTTCCCCACGAGGTGACAAGTTACATTCGTTCTTCGCTTAATGTTCCCCTGTACTAACAATGCAGCTGAGTATGAAGCTTTGCTCCATGGCCTCGGATGGCCAAGGAGATGAATCTCACCGGGTTAAGTGCTTTGGTGACTCGGACTTGGTGGCCCAACAAGTATCAGTACTTGGGATTCCAAAGATCCACTCATGGCTGCGTGCCGTCGGAGGTGGATATTGTTGCGAGGGCACTTTAAAGGATATCAGGTGGACCATGTGGATCGTCGGAAGAACGGCGGCGGACGCTCTAAGCCGGCTGGGCTCTCAACGTAAACCGTCCGCCCAATGTCTTCCTTGACGTCTCGCATAATCCGCCGATTAAGCTTCCTGATGAAGTTGATTTGGCTATTCCTGATCCGGAGGCTCATTTGGTGGCAGCCTTGCATGTCATTCCGGATTGGACGCTCCCTTATTTGGCATATATGAGCCGGGCGAGTTACCGTAAGATGAGACGCCGCCCGACAGATAGTTCGCGGTCTAAGTCTATGACCATATATAAGGCGAGTTGCATCATTGCAGCGTGTGCAGGGCATTTCAGCATTGTGTGTCCCTCAAGAAGGCCGTGAGATATTGCGTGAGATCCATGAAGGGATTGTGGTCACCACGCCGGTTCAAAGTCCTTGGTGGCCAGCGTTCCGCCACGGTTTCTATTGGTTGTTGCCCATGCCGATGCGTAAGATCTGGTCGACGATGTGATGGTTGCCAAAAGTTTTCAGGCGTGCTCATGTACCGCCCAAGAATTGAGGATGATTCCAATTACTTGGCCGTTTGCGACTTGGGGCTGGATATGGTGGGACCTTTCAAAAGGTCCAAGGACAAGAAGACTCACTGTTGGTGGCGGTTGTTAAATTTACAAAGTGGGTAGAGGCGAGCACTGTTAGCAAGTGTGATGCGCCACGGCGGTTCAGTTCATCAAAAGGTGATTTTCCGGTTTGGGTTTCCACACAAAGATCATCACGGACAATGGCACTAATTTGTCCAAGGGAGCCATGAAGGAGTTTTGTGAAGCGAGCACATCCGGCTTGATGTTTCTTGATGGCCCACCAAGCAGTCCAATGGTCAAGCGGAACGAGCTAATTAGGAGATCTTGAGAGGTATTAAACCCCGCTTATGGTCCCTTTGGAGAGGACGCCGGGTTGTTGGGTAGAAGAGCTACCGTCTCGTGATATGGAGTATCAATACTACCCTAACAGATCCACTCGGATACACACCGTTCTCTATGGTCTATGGAGCGGAGGCGGTCCTTCCCTGCGATATCCGCTATGACTCGCTTCAAGCGGGCGGCTTATGTTGAGGCCGATAGTGAGGCAGCACGGCAGGACGATTTGGATCGACTGGATGAAGAGCGAGATATGGCGGCTGCTCGTTCAGCGATTTACCAGCAGGATCTTCGTCGGTATCACAGTCGGCGGGTTAGAACAAGAACCTTTCAGGAGGGAGATTTGGTGCTTCGGCTCATTCAAGACCAGACAGATATGCACAAGCTATCCCCACCTTGGGAAGGGCCCTTTGTGGTCAGCAAGAATCTGTACAACGGGTCATACTATCTGATCGATGTTCGAGAGCGAAAAGACTCACGACGTCGAAGAGGAGACCAACAGCCGTGGAACATAGCTCATCTTCGCCTTATTATACCGAGCCATCGGCTCCACTTATGTACATATTAAGACAATGTATATATTATGAATAAAGCAATAAACCGGATCCTCGGCTAAAGCGGGTATCCGCTCGTAAAAAGTCCGGTTTGGGTACATGGAGATGTTGTTGCAAAGCGGCCTCCGGTTTAACCCTTGGTCTTGCTCTTGAAGTTTTGTCACTTGGGGCTTGGTGGTCCGAACCAATGCTACACCTTTTGATGGGTAAAGCCACCGGATCACTTGGGGACATGGTCACGTCTCGAACCAACACGCCTCTTGGTCGGCCTAAGGCCATAGAATCACTTGGGGCTTGGTGAACCCAACCATTGCCATGCCACTTGATCGGCATAATGCCACGATTTGAGTTGGGGACACGGCTGCCTTGAACCATCGCTACACCTTATGGGGAGCTTGGTCCCGTCCGACCATGGTAACACCATCCGATCAAAGCTCAAGTCTGCCTCTTCTTGCAAATCGTTTTATCATTGCCTTTGCTTCCATGTGGTTTCGTATCAGTTATTTGAGTTTTATTTGCCTTCTTAAACCGACAACCTTTTTTAAACCGGATTCAAGTTGTCAGTTAACGGAATTAAGTTCATTTTTTAATCCGGCGATTTTGTTCCGGTTTGATTTTTTCTGTTAACATCCCATCATGGGGTAACAGGGGGCTTGTTATGCCCGACACGGTTTACACGGTAAACCGGCATTCTAAGCACAGGAGTTGTTTTCTCCTTTGACAGTCATGGTTTATACAACCTCCACCTCAAGATTGGCTAAGCCAAGCTGCGTGCCCGTATTTGCAGGTATTTTTGTATCATAAAGTTTGGTCATATACATCCATATTTTCTTATTTAAATATGTATAAGCGTCACAAGCCGGCTGGCGACACAAGCCGCCGTGGCGGTTTAAAGAATTTATGATTGCAGGCGAACTAAGTTGACGGTTCATCAATCCACGATGTCGAGATCACCATGCAAAGGATACGATCGAGGTCATAAAGGCATTGTTCAAAACAAAGTGCTGACTATCCTATTACAAAGCCTTCCAAGGCCCGGTGTTTCGCGTGGCGTTATGACTAGCAGTTCCGGAGGCGTCACCCGGCTTGACGGATTAGGCTTCTTCGCCAGGTTGACGTGAGGTAGAGGGGGCGCCTGGCGTCGGTTCAACTTCTTCCTCTTCATCACCCAAAGCCCGGAAGTCATTGGTAGACCAGTCAATCCGGGTTAAGGCCTGAAAGACAGCTTCTTCACTTATCACCAGCGGATCAACGTCAGGGGCATAAGTGTGCTTACGGATTGGAGGAACAAGGCTCTGCACTTCAGGAATGACAAACTCCACCCGCTTGTTATTTGCGTCATAAAAAGAGCGGTGAACCGCCAGGTTGGCTTCTGCTGCCAGTTGACTCGCCAGCGGACGCATCTCCTTTGTTATCCGTTTCAGGGCGTCGTTATCAAAAGCTTCACCATTCTCTTGGCTGGGAAACCCTTGGCTATGTCACCGGATCAAGATCCGCTATCCACGCCTTGGCGCGAGTCAGAGCCAGTAGGGTGCCAGCCCGGGCCGCGGATCGCTTCAACTCTTCAAGCTGCCCCGGAACCATGGACAGCCGGTCTAGTGTATCTTTAATCAGGGACGGAACCATGTTGTCGTAGGATGTGGCACATATGACTCGCTGGGCGCCGGTATACAGCTGCTCAATCAGCGTATAAGCGGCCTTGAGCTTCTTCCGCACATCGAGCCCATATGCGCAATACGCTTGCTCGCACGGTTTCGCACAGCTCAAAGTTAAACCGCGGAAATATCAAAATTGAGATAATCGGTGCAAATTTTCTTACCAAAGATGGCAGAGGTCATGGCATGCACTTGGCACTTGAGTCCGTAAGCTCTTGACCACCGGTTTAAGAGCTGCTTTGACTTCTTCCGCTGTTTTTCAAACCGCCTTCTCGGTGTCCCAGCTTGGTCTGCTCGGATTTATACCACTCCTTCAATCGTTCCATAGTGGCCAAGGCAGTTTTCAATTCGTCCTTGGCTTTGGTGGTTTCGCTTGTTGAGTTTCCAGATTGGCTCGAAGGTCCTTGAGTTGCACGGTTTGTTTGGTATATTTCATTACGATAACAAAGGGAGCACGTTAGTTGTTTCATTATAAAGTCCCAAGCCCAATATAAATATTCAACTCGGCACTTGGGGGCTAATGGCTAGTTGATCTCAGTTTGCTATGAGGATACAGAAATTAAGTCCCGGTTTAACTATGCTAAGTTGAACCGACCCTTGGGGGCTACAATCTGCAGATTTAAAGCGTATGTTTTTATGCAAAGTTAAGTCCCGGTTTAACTATGCTAAGTTGAACCGACCCTTGGGGGCTACTATACAGCCAAAGTACAAGAAACTATACAGCCAAAGTACAAGAAAGGCATAACTCATTACCTCATAGCGGTCCTTCATACGGTTCACTGACCAGCTTCAAAGTCACGGCTTGTGTAGAGCCGGTTGAAACCCGGAGTGAAGTTCTTGGGCGAGAAGTTGTCATAAGTCGATGATCAGTTTTCCCTTATCTTTACTCATAGTGGCGGACTCGTCCTTGGCGCTGTGTTTTGCTAAAGCGACCGGTTGACCAGGAGTGGTGTAGCCATGCCGCCACAATAACGTCATCATTTTTGATTGGGCTGGCGGATTGGCGGTCTTCTTTGGGCTTGGTGCTTTCATACTCTGCTCGGCGGTTCAACAGATTATGACCCGCTCTGTGGCGGACTTCGGTGGAGCAGGATGCGAGGTTTCCACTTGGGCCTCCGGTTCAGTTTCGGCGGATCAGCAATGTCGTCTCGGTACAACTCGCCAGAGCTATTTTGGCGACTTCAGATTTTCATGGGTTCGCCTGGGTTTTTTCCGGATCAACATCCGCAGAGGATCAAGGGTTTTCGCTTTCTTACAAAGCGAGCCTTGGTGCTACATTATTCAGAATTGGATTAAGATAAATCGACCAAGACAATTGTAAACCGAATTGGCGGACAGCGATTCGTACCCTGCAGCAACTTTAAGCGGAGGCGATTGCGTAGTGGATGAACCGCCGGAAGAGTTGGAAGAGGCCCGATAATTGGGTCGACGGATTGAGAGGACATCGGAAGAAACCTTTAAGGGATAACGCTTTTCAGAGAACAAGTCACCTCACGGACGACTTTCGGGTTGGTGTGTCAGTAAACCGGATGAGGTAATCCGTTGGCCATCGTGCGGGTCGACGGGCGCTCTTCACCTCTGCGTCTTCAAGGAAAGGTTTGGATTCAAGTAAGCACAGGAATGATATTTTTTCACTTTCCGGACGGCGCGACGAATTCTTTTAACCGGTGCAAGGTCGGATTCGGAAGAAAGAATGATTACCTCAACAGGGTCGGCATGGTGGCTTCAAAGATCATCACAGGAGGTAGAATTGTCGAAGAAAAGGAATATAAAGGACAAATCATAAGCAAGAAGAAACACAAAGCGGAAAGCGGTTTACGGCGGCTCCTCGTAAGAATATCAAGTTTTACCTCAGCCGATTCTTCGTCCTCCGGCGGATCGAGGACTCGGCGGTTTTCTTCTTGCCTGCCTTCTTGGTGGCCTTGGACTTTACACGCGCCGAGCGGTTTGGTACGCTTCGAAGGAGCTGTCACCGAGAAGTAACAAGGATTAATGTATATCAACAAAGTATTAAGAGCCCAAAAGCGGTGAGCGAGCTTTACCGCGGCGGTTTGTTGGCAACACGAATGGAGCCAACCGGTTAGGGCTGCAGACGGAGATCGGTTCATCAAGCATCTTCTTTACAATCTCTGTGACCTCAAGTTCAGTTATGGGCAACTCGTGACGCCTTTGAGGGTCTTTGAGGCTGCCGGTGTACTCGTGCATCAATCCGGGCGGCGGCTTAGTGGCAAGACGCCCCAAGAAACTCAACACCGCACAAGGTCCACACCGTTAAGCCATTGGCCATTAGAGCCGGAGCTTGATAATTTGAGGCGCGAAGTTCTTCCGTTCGCGGCGGTTAAGCGTAAAAGGCAGCGGATGATGGTTCTTTGAGCGGTGAGGACGGTAACCGCAAAGGATTCTTGTTGGCGGAGCAGTGTTCGGCGGTATAACCAGGTTTGGTTCCAATCTTTTGGATGGCTGTGGTGTTTGGCGTGAGGAAAGTCCACTTCCTTCCTCTTTCGATTGAAACGCCGCCCAGCTACGTGTTGGGACCATCGAGAAAATTCATGACGACGGTTCAAGTGGAAGAAATCCGGAACAGCTCCACAGATGGTTCTTCTTGAAGATAGACTTCACGAAGACTTGAAAATTGCATATGTTTGACACGAGTTCGGGCCAATATCCTGCGGATGGAGTTTAAAACTTGCAAGGACGTCCGGAAGAATTTTGAACCGGCGGGCAGAATCCCCGTCTAAGTGCTGCATAAACACAATTACTTCTCCTTCTTGAGGCTCGGGGGCATTTGCCATCCGGAACACGCCGATGGAGGACATTTTTGGAGCCAAGGCGCCGGTGGTGACGTAACCGTTGAGTTGCGTTTGATGATCTTGGACCGGACCCAATTGCAAGCTGAGAATTGAGGGCCATTCGGAAGACTAAATCTGCGAAAGAAAAGGAAAAACGGTTCACCGTTAAAAGGTTCGAGCACATTATACAATGATTAAACGGCAGTTTGGCGGCTAGCTTTCAATTCGGTTTAAGCGAGGACTAATGGAGTGACGGATTAGCTATCAAAAGTCAAACCGCCAAAAGAGACAGAATCGACAAATCTACTAAGTGTGGATGAAACAGTTTTCACATGTGAATGGAAGTAATCTAGATCTACCAAGTTTGAAGAAGAAAAACTTCTACGACCTATGCAAGCCTCATAAAGAGCAGGAAGGTTGGGCGTGCTAAACTAGAGGATCTGAGCAAAAGGAAAAGATGCATAAAGAGTCAAACTGATGGCGGGCGGTCACCCACAGGATGCATGGTACGGTTGAGTTATACGGCCATGGCAGAGCAGGTATGAAGAAACCGATATGAACACCTATGAACTACGAGATGAACAGGATCTTGAGATGGGATCTAGGGCTTGAAAGGGACCTTACGATGAGCAAAACCGCGGAGGAGCGCCGAGAACTTCGATACGATCAGGTTGATGCAATGCCCGGCGTTGACACGGCGATTGAAGGTCGGAGGCGACGGCGGAGCTTCGTGGCTGGAGCGTCGCGAGGAAGGAGAAGAGAAGAAGAAGAGAAAGGGCCTGCCGGTCTATTTATAAGGGACCGGAGCAATTAACAAAGCGCGAGAATCGAGGAGTCAAAGCGGACGGCGCAGCGGTCGCCTCGATTTCGAGATAGCATTAAAGGAAGGGAATCTTCTTGTTGGGATTTCTTTATTAAAGATGACGTCGGCGCCTCGACACGGGATCGGAGGATGACGCCACGGCGGTTCAAGCAGATGGCGGTTTACGAAATATGAAGGGAGATCAAGAGTTTCGAAGATGTTGAAGATTAACATGAACCGTTCAAGTCAATCTGGGGCCTAATGTTGGGGAGATAACTATCGAGTGTGAACCATACGGAGGGGCCGGGTTACCTTGTCCAAGATCGGGCCCACGGAGGAGGCCCAGAGCCCAGAGGCGAATTAAGGGTCCGTGATGTAAACCGCCTTAGTATTGTAACTTGTGTTTGAAGATTAGAGAGAAGAGACCAAGCCGGACACTTGTATGAGCCGGTCGGGACTCAGAGACCGGCGGGCGCCAACCCGTGTATATAAGGGGACGACCGGCGGATTAGAGATGCAGACAATTCGAGGCTTAGGCGAAGCTATTGCTCCCTAATCGTCGAAATCACATCAATCCCATCACAACTAGACGTAGGCTTTTCCTTCATCGAAGGGGCCGAACTAGTATAAACTCCCGTGTCTTTGTGTCCGCTTTAACCCCTCTAAGTTAACCCGTACGATGGCCCTGCGACTAAGTCCTTTTACGAGGACATCTGCCGTGACAATTCCACAACACCCGGTCCTTGTTGAAGGTTAAAACAACACACTTGACAAAAAATCATTGTGGTTTTTGATGTGTAGGTAAGAACGGTTCTTGCTAAGCCCGTAGGAGCCACGTAAAACTTGCAACAACAAAATAGAGGACGTCAAACTTGTATTTGCAGGGCATGTTGTGATGTGATATGGTCAAGACGTGATGAGATATAAATTGTTGTATGAGATGATCATGTTTTGTTAAAGTTATCGGCAACTGGCAGTAGCCTTATGGTTGTCTCTTTATTGCATAAGATGCAAGCACCATATGATTGCTTTACTTTATCTCTATGCGATAGCAATAGTTGCAAAAGCAATAGTTGGTGAGACGATCATGTGACGACACATTGATAGAGATCAAGATGATGAGATCATGGTGTCATGCCGGTGACGATGGAGATCATGATAGTACTTTGGAGATAGAGATCAAAGGCACAAGATGATGATGGCCATATCATGTCACATATTTTGATTGCATGTGATGTTTATCTTTTATACATCTTATTTTGCTTAGTTCGGCGGTAACTTTATAAGATGATCCCTTACTAAAATTTCAAGGTATAAGTGTTCTCCCTGAGTATGCACCGCTGCGACAGTTCTTCATGCTGAGACACCACGTGATGATCGGGTGTGATAAGCTCTACGTTCACATACAATGGGTGCAAGCCAGTTTTGCACATGCATAATACTCGGGTTAAACTTGATGAGCCTAGCATATGCAGATATGGCCTCGGAACACCGAGATCGAAAGATCGGACGTGAATCATATAGTAGATATGATCAACATAGTGATGTTCACCATTGAAAAATACTCCATCTCACGTGATGATCGGACATGGTTTAGTTGATATGGATCACGTGATCATTTAGATGACTAGAGGGATGTCTATCTAAGTGGAGTTCTTAAGTAATATGATTAACTGAACTTAGTCCTGATAGTATTTGCATAACTATGTTGTAGATCAATAGCTCGCGATGTAGCACCCCGTTTATTTTTGATATGTTCCTAGAGAAAGTTAAGTTGAAAGATGATAGTAGCAATGATGCAGACTTGGTCCTTGATTTGAGGATTATCCTCATTGCTGCACAGAAGAATTATGTCCTTGATGCACCGCTAGGTGACAGAACTATTGCAGGAGCAGATGTAGACGTTATGAACGTTTGACAAGGTCGGTATGATGACTACTTGATAGTTTAGTGCACCATGCTTTATGGCTTAGAGCCGGAACTTCAAAAATGTTTTGAAATGTCACGGAGCATATGAGATGTTCCAAGAGCTGAAATTGGTATTTCAGGCTCATGCCCGAGTCGAGGGGTATGAGACCTCTGACAAGTACTTTGCCTATAAGATGGAGGAGAATAGCTCAACGAGTGAGCATGTGCTCAGAATGCCTGAGTACTACAATCGCTTGAATCAAGTGGGAGTTAATCTTCCAGATAAGATAGTGATTGACAGAGTTCTCTAGTCACTATCACCAAGTTACTGGAACTTCGTGATGAACTATAATATGCAAGGGATGACGAAAACGATTCCTTGAGCTCTTCGATGCTGAAATCGGTGAAGGTAGAAATCAAGAAAAGCATCAAGTGTTGATGGTTGACAAGACCACTAGTTTCAAGTAAAAGGACAAGGGAAAGAAATGGAACTTCAAGAAGAATGGCAAGAAAGTTGCCACTCCCATGAAGAAGCCCAAAGCTAGACCCAAGCCTGAAATTGAGTGCTTCTACTGCAAAGGAAATGGTCACTAGAAGTGGAACTACCCTAGATACTTGGTGGATAAGAAGGATGGCAAAGTGAACAAAGCTATATTTTATATACATGTTATTGATGTGTACCTTACTAGTGTTTATAACAACCCCTCGGTATTTGATACTGGTTCAGTCGCTAAGAGTAGTAACACGAAAACAGGAGTTGCAAGATAAACAGAGACTAGTTAAGGATGAGGTGACAATGTGTATTGGAAATGATTCCAAGGTTGATAAGATCACCATCGCACACTCCTTTTACCTTCGGGATTAATGTTGAACCTAAAAGAAATGTTATTTGGTGTTTGTGTTGAGCATGAATATGATTGGATCGTGTTTATTGCAATACAGTTATTCATTTAAGTCAAAGAATAATTGTTATTCTGTTTACATGAATAAAACCTTCTGTGGTCATACACCCAAAGTGAATGGTTTATTGAATCTCGATCGTGGTGATACACATATTCATAATATTGGTGCCAAAAGATGCAAAGTTGATAACTGATAGTGCAACATATTTGTGGCACTGCAGTTTTGGTCATATTGGTGTAAAGCGCACGAAGAAACTCCATGCTGTTGGGCTTTTGGAATCACTTGATTATGAATCACTTGATGTTTGCGAACCATGCCTCATGGGCAAGATGACTAAGACTCCGTTCTCCGGAACAATGGAGTGAGCAACTGACTTATTGGAAATAATACATACTGATGTATGCGATCCGTTAAGTGTTGAGGCTCGCGGTGGGTTGATACGTCTCCAACCTATCTATAATTTTTTATTGTTCCATGCTATTACATTAACTGTTTTGGATGTTTATGGGCTTTATTTCACACTTCTATATTATTTTTGGGACTAACCTATTAGCCGGAGGCCCAGCCCAAATTGTTGTTTTCTTGCCTATTTCAGTGTTTCAAAGAAAAGGAATATCAAACGGAGTCCAAAATGAATGAAACCTTCGGGAGAGTTATTTTTGGAACAGAAGCAATCCAGGAGACTTAGAGTGAACGTCAAGGAAGGAACGAGGTGGCCATGAGGAAGGGAGGAGCGCCTGCCCCTGGGCGCGCCCCCCACCCTCGTGGGCCCCTCATGGCTTCCCTGACCGACTTCTTTCACCTATATATGTCCATATACCCTAAAAACATCGGGGAACAGAATAGATCGGGAGTGTCGCCGCCGTAAGCCTCTGTAGCCACCAAAAACCAATCGGGGCCCTGTTCCGGCACCCTGCCGGAGGGGGAATCCCTCACCGGTGGCCATCTTCATCATCCCGATGCTCTCCATGACGAGGAGGGAGTAGTTCACCCTCGGGTCTGAGGGTATGTACTAGTAGCTATGTGTTTGATCTCTCTCTCTCGTGTTCTTGAGGTGCTACGATCTTGATGTATCGTGAGCTTTGCTATTATAGTTGGATCTTATGATGTTTCTCCCCCTCTACTCTCTTGTAATGGATTGAGTTTTCCCTCTGAAGTTATCTTATCGGATTGAGTCTTTAAGGATTTGAGAACACTTGATGTATGTCTTGTCGTGCTTATATGTGGTGACAATGGGATATCACGTGATCCACTTGATGTATGTTTTGGTGATCAACTTGCGGGTTCCGTCCATGAACCTATGCATAGGGGTTGGCACACGTTTTCGTCTTGACTCTCCGGTAGAAACTTTGGGGCACCCTTTGAAGTTCTTTTTGTTGGTTGAATAGATGAATCTGAGATTGTGTGATGCATATCGTATAATCATACCCACGGATAATCGAGGTGACATTGGAGTATCTAGGTGACATTAGGGTTTTAGTTGATTTGTATCTTAAGGTGTTATTCTAGTACGAACTCTATGATAGATCGAACGGAAAGAATAGCTTCGTGTTATTTACTACGGACTCTTGAATAGATCGATCAGAAAGAATAACTTTGAGGTGGTTTCGTACCCTACAATAATCTCTTTGTTTCTTCTCCGCTATTAGCGACTTCGGAGTGACTCTTTGTTGCATGTTGAGGGATAGTTATATGATCCAATTATGTTATTATTGTTGAGAGAACTTGCACTAGTGAAAGTATGAACCCTAGGCCTTGTTTCCTAGCATTGCAATACCGTTTGTGCTCACTTTTATCATTAGTTACCTTTCTGTTTTTATATTTTCAGATTACAAAAACCTATATCTACCATCCATATTGCACGTGTATCACCATCTCTTGGCCGAACTAGTGCACCTATACAATTGACCATTGTATTGGGTGTGTTGGGGACACAAGAGACTCTTTGTTATTTGGTTGCAGGGTTGTTTGAGAGAGACCATCTTCATCCTACACCTCCCACGGATTGATAAACCTTAGGTCATCCACTTGAGGGAAATTTGCTACTGTCCTACAAACCTCTACACTTGGAGGCCCAACAACGTCTACAAGAAGAAGGTTGTGTAGTAGACATCAAGCTCTTTTCTGGCGCCGTTGCCGGGGAGGTGAGTGCTTGAAGGTATATCTTTAGATCTTGCAATCGAAACTTTTAGTTTTGTGTTTTATCACTAGTTTATATTGTAAAAGAAAACTACAAAAAAATGGAATTAAGGGTGCCTCATATGCTTCATCTTTTTAATATCTTTCGTGAAAATGATGGGAAGGAAAATTGTGCTCAAGTACTAGAAGAAGAATTACATAGAATGCTTGGCATAAAATATGTGAATAATGAGCATGATTGCAATGTTGTTAGTATGAATTCCTTGAATACCCATGATGCTAATGATATGCAAAGCCACAAGCTTGGGGATGCTATGTTTAATGAAGATGATATTTTTTGCCTCCCAAGTTTTGATGAGCAAATTTATTATGATGATAGCATGCCTCCTATTTATGATGATTATTGTGATGACACTTATGCTATAAAGAGTAGTGATGATTATATTTATAAAACTTGTCATGATTATGATTACCCCTTTTCTGAACATTACTCCTTTAATGTGGAAACAATTTATAGTATTCGAGCCTCTTATGATACTCCCACTATTCCGAATGAGAAGAATTTTGCTTATGTGGAGAGTAATAAAATTTATATGCTTGTAGATCATGAAAAGAATGCTTTAGGTGCTGGTTATATTGTTGAATTCATTCATGATGCTACTGAAAATTATTATGAGGGAGGAACATATGCTTGTAGGAATTGCAATAATATCAAGTTTCCTCTCTATGTGTTGAAAATCTTGAAGTTATGCTTGTTTTGCCTTTCTATGCTAGTTGATTATTGTTCCCATAAGTTGTTTGCTCACAAAATCCCTATGCATAGGAAATGGGTTAGACTTAAATGTGCTAGTCATATGCTTCATTATGCTCTCTTTATGTTTCAATTCTTATCTTTTATGTGAGCATCATTGAAATCATCATGCCTAGCTAGGGGCGTAAAACGCTAGCGCTTGTTGGGAGGCAACCCAATTTTATTTTAGTTTCTTGCTTTTCGGTTATGTTTAGGAATAAATAATCTATCTAGCCTCTGGTTAGATGTGGTTTTATGTTTTAATTAGTGTTTGTGCCAAGTAAGACCTATAGGATCTTCTTGGATGATAATTATTTGATCTTGCTGAAAATTTCAAAAACTTTCTGTTCACGAATACAATTGTTTAAAATCACCAGAACGTGACAAAATACTGATTCCAATTGCAGAAGATCATTAATAAATTATCTAGGACATCCTATTTTGGTATAATTTTTTGAGTTCCAGAAGTTTGCGTTAGTTACAGATTACTACAGACTGTTCTGTTTTTTACAGATTCTGTTTTTCATGTGTTGTTTGCTTATTTTGATGAATCTATGGCTAGTAAAATAGTTTATAAAACACAGAGAAGTTGGAATACAGTAGATTTAACACCAATACAAATAAATAATGAGTTCATTACAGTACCTTGAAGTGGTGTTTTGTTTTCTTTCGCTAACGGAGCTCACGAGATCTTCTGTTAAGTTTCGTGTTGTGAAGTTTTCAAGTTTTGGGTAAAGATTCGATGGACTATGGAATAAGGAGTGGAAAGAGCCTAAGCTTGGGGATGCCCAAGGCACCCCAAGGTAATATTCATGGACAACCAAGAGCCTAAGCTTGGGGATGCCCCGGATGGCATCCCCTCTTTCGTCTTCGTTCATCGGTAACTTTACTTGGAGCTATATTTTTATTCACCACATGATATGTGTTTTGCTTGGAGCGTCATTTTATTTTCTTTTGTTTTGCTTGCTGTTTGAATAAAGTACAAAGATATTAAATTCTTAAATGTTAGAGAGTCTTCACATAGTTACATAATTATTCAACTACTCATTGATTTTCACTTATATCTTTTGGAGTAGTTTGTCGTTTGCTCTAGTGCTTCACTTATATCTTTTTAGAGCACGACGGTGGTTTTATTTTGAAGAAATAGATGAACTCTCATGCTTCACTTATATTATTTTGAGAGTCTTTAGAACAGCATGGTAATTTGCTTTGGTTATGAATTTAGTCCTAATATGACGGGCATCCAAGAGGGATATAACAAAAACTTTCATATAAAGTGCATTGAATACTATGAGAAGTTTGATTCCTTATGATTGTTTTGAGATATGAAGATGGTGATATTAGAGTCATGCTAGTTGAGTAGTTGTGAATTTGAGAGATACTTGTTCTAAAGTTTGTGATTCCCGTAGCATGCACGTACGGTGAACCGTTATGTGATGAAGTCGGAGCCTGATTTATTTATTTATTGTCTTCCTTATGAGTGGCTGATACGTCCATTTTGCACCATGTTTTTATATCGATATTTCTTACATTATAGGATGTTATTACACATTATGTCACAATACTTATGCCTATTCTCTCTTATTTTACAAGGTTTACATGAAGAGGGAGAATGCCGGCAGCTGGAATTCTGGGCTGGAAAAGGAGCAAATATTAGAGACCTATTCTGCACAACTCCAAAAGCCCTAAAACTCCACGGAAGTTATTTTTGGAAATAATAAAAAAATACTGAGCGAAGAAAATACCAGAGGGGACCCACACCCTGAGCACGAGGGTGGGGGCATGCCCTACCCCCCTGGGCGCGCCCCCTGCCTCGTGGGCCCCCCGGTGGCCCTCCAGTGCCCATCTTCTGCTATATGAAGTCTTTCGTCCAAAGAAAAATAAGAAGCAAGCTTTCGGGACGAGACTCCGCCGCCACGAGGCGGAATCTTGGCGGAACAATCTAGGGCTCCGGCAGAGCTGTTCTGCCGGGGACACTTCCCTCCGGGAGGGGGAAATCATCGCCATCGTCATCACCAACGGTCCTCTCATTGGGAGGGGGTCAATCACCATCAACATCTTCACCAGCACCATCTCCTCTCAAACCCTAGTTCATCTCTTGTATCCAATTCTTGTCTCCAAGTCTGAGATTGGTACCTGTAGGTTGCTAGTAGTGTTGATTACTCCTTGTAGTTGATGCTAGTTCGTTTATTTGGTGGAAGATCATATGTTCAGATCCTATATGCATATTAATACCCCTCTGATTATGAACATGAATATGCTTTATGAGTAGTTACTTTGTTCCTGAGGACATGGGGGAAGTCTTTCTATTAGTAGTCATGTGAATTTGGTATTCGTTCGATATTTTGATGAGATGTTGAAAGCACAAGTGCTCCCTAGGTGGTTTTGGTAATTAATGTCAACACATCTCTTGTTGGACTAACACTTTTACCTAGTATATTTCAGATAAGTTCAACAATGTAGTGGCATGGACTAGAGGATGTGGAACCCCTTCAAGATGCTAAGGACAAAGGATTGGCTCAAGCTCCAAGCTCAAGACTCTACATTTTCTATTTTAGTGATCCAAGATCACATTGAGTCTATAGGAAAAGCCAATACTATCAAGGAGGGATGAGGTGTTGCTTAATGAGGCTCTTGCTCAAAGTGCTTAGTAATATGCTCCAAACCCTCAACTACTTTCTCACATCCACATATGACCTAAACCAAAAGTCAAACTCGGCCCCACCGATTCTTTCTATCCGGCGCCACCGAGTTCAGATGTCATAGCCACTGCCACAAACCCTAGGCAAATCGGTCTCACCGATAGGGATCTCGGTCTCACCAAGATGGGATTGCAATCTCTCTGTATGGATCTATTACCAAAATCGGTCTCACCGAGTTTGCGTAATCGGTCCTACAGAGATTGCAATGTAAACTCTCTGTTTCCCTTCCGTAACATTTCGGTCTCACCGAAATGAGCGAATTGGTCCCACCGAGTTTACCTGACCAACTCTCTGGTTAGCTTATTACCAGAATCGGTCTCACCGAGTTTGTGTAATCGGTCTCACCGAGATTACGTTATGCCCTAACCCTAACCATATCGGTCCTACCGAGTTGCATGTCAGTCCCACCGAAAATCCTAACGGTCACTAGATTTGCTGAATCGGTCCGACCGAGTTTATCAATTCGGTCCCACCGAGATTGGCAAGTTGTGTGTAACGGTTAGATTTTGTGTGGAGGCTATATATACCCCTCCACCTCCTCTTCATTCGTGGAGAGAGCCATCAGAACGAATCTACACTTCTAACTTACCTTTTCTAAGAGAGAACCACCTACACTTGTGTTGAGGCCAAGATATTCCATTCTTACCATATGAATCTTGATCTCTAGCCTTCCCAAGTTGCTTTCCACTCAAATCTTCTTTCCACCAAATCCATATCCTGTGAGAGAGAGTTGAGTGTTGGGGAGACTATCATTTGAAGCACAAGAGCAAGGATTTCATCATCAACACACCATTTGTTACTTCTTGGAGAGTGGTGTCTCCTAGATTGGCTAGGTGTCACTTGGGAGCCTCCGAAAAGATTGTGGAGTTGAACCAAGGAGTTTGTAAGGGCAAGGAGATCACCTACTTCATGAAGATCTACCCTAGTGAGGCAAGTCCTTCGTGGGCGACGGCTATGGTGGGATAGACAAGGTTGCTTTTTCGTGGACCCTTCATGGGTGGAGCCCTCCGTGGACTCGCACAGCCGTTACCCTTCATGGGTTGAAGTCTTCATCAACGTGGATGTACGATAGCACCACCTATCAGAACCACGTCTCAAAAATCTCCATGTCTCCAAATTGCGTTTGCACACTCCAATCCCATCCTTTTACATTCTTGCAAGTTGCATGCTTTACTTTCCGCTGCTCATATACTCTTTGCATGCTTGCTTGATATGTATTGTGTTTGTTAAACTTGTGCCAAAACTCCACTTCAACTTAAAGAAATTAAAAACTGCAACTTTTGGTACTTAGTGTCTAATCACCCCCCTCTAGACACCTCTTCTCGATCCTTTCAATTGGTATCAGAGCTTTGGTCTCCATTGCTTTGGTTTAAACACCATTGGAGGAAGATGGATGAGTCTACTTTGGGGAGTCTTAGACATAGAGTGCCTATACTTGATGGAGAGTATTTTTATGAGTGGAAAAATGAGATGTTTGTGATTTTCAATGAATATCATTTGAACAAGTATATTGCTAGCCCTTGTGCACCACATGTTGATCCCATGCATCCTACCCTTGATGAGTCAATTGACATGATTCGCAATCTTAGAACTGTTAATCTTATCACTAGAGGCTTGCCTAGAAACTTGATTGGATGTTTGCCTACTCTTAAGTGTCCCTACACCATATTGAAATTTCTTGAGGAACGCTTTCCAAATTATTCCTTGAAAAATCTAGATGAAATTCTCCATAAGTCTATTGCCTTGAGTAAGATGAATTCCAATGATCCTTTGTTTGGTGATTGTCTATTTGAGCTTACAAACCTTATGCGTGCCAAAGGAGATGTTGGAATTATTAGTGATATTATTTCCAAAGCTATTAAAATTCATAAAGAAGATCATTGTCAAACTCACTCTAACGAATCACCCTCTCTAGGATTTGATCCACCACATGACGATGTTGAACATGGATACTATGACGAGGATGATGATAGTGATTTTGATCTTGATGATGCAATAAGACACTTTGGTCTTATGGCAAATCTTCGGGGATATATGGCAGCAGGAAAGCAATGGGTTATTGATAGTGGATGTACCGATCACATGATCGGAGATAAAGACATGTTTCATGAGCTTGCTGAAAACGATGGTCCTCGAAAGTATGTCACTTTCGGTGACAACTCAAAGGGTAAGGTGGTTGGCCTCGTTAAGGTGACCATATCGCATGATAGCTCCATACAAATGTCATGCTCATTGAATCTCTTGGCTACAATTTACTTTCATTATCTAGACTTGCTGATTTTGGTTTCAATGTCCTATTTACTGAAGTAGATTGCCAAGTGTTTCGTAGAGATAATCATAAAATATTCTTTACCGGAATACGCAGAGGTGATCTTTACATTCTTGATTTCACTAAAAGGCTCAACCTAGAACTTGCTTAATTGCTAAATCCTCTAAAGGTTGGTTATGGCATAGACGATTAGGTCATGTTGGTATGCGAACCTTGACAAGCTTATTAAAGGAAATCATATCCTTGGCGTTAACGATGTAATATTTGATAAGGATAGACTTTGCAGTGCTTGTCAAGCAGGTAAACAGGTTGGAGGAAGACATCCCGTGAAGAACATCATGACCACAAGGAGGCCACTCGAGCTACTTCACATGGATCTTTTTGGTCCTAACGCCTACAAAAGTCTCAGTGGAAATTCTTTTGGTCTAGTTATAGTTGATGATTTTTCAAGATTTACGTGGGTGTTCTTTCTTGATGATAAATCGCAGGTCCAAAAGATCTTCAAAAACTTCGCTAGGAAGGCCCAAAATCAATTTGAAGTGAAAATCAAGAAGGTTCGCAGCGACAACAGAACGGAGTTCAAGAACGCAAATGTGGACACCTTTCTTGACGAAGAAGGGATTTCACATGAGTTCTTTGCTACGTACACACCTCAACAGAATGGATTTGTTGAGAGGAAGAACCAGACACTCATCGAAATGGCGAGAACGATGCTTGATGAGTACAAGACGCCAAAGCACTTTCGGGCGGAAGCGGTTGAGACAGCTTGTCATGCAACAAATCGCTTGTATCTTCACAAGCTACTCGGCAAGACGGCATACGAGCTCCTCATCGGTAACAAACCACAAGTTGGATACTTTTGAGTATTCGGCTCAAAGTGCTACATTCTTGATAAGCATCGTCGTTCTAAATTTGCTCCTAAGTCTCATGAAGGTTTCCTACTTGGTTATGGCTCAAACTCTCACACATACCGTGTCTACAATAATTTCACCTGAAAGGTTGAAGAGATGGTAGATGTGAAGTTTGATGAATCTAACGGCTCGCAAGTAGAGCAATTGCCAATTGATGTAGGAGACAAAGACCCTTCGGAAGCAATCCAAGACTTGTCTATTGGCAAGATTCGTCCAACGGAGGTGAAGGAGAGTACCTCATCCATCCAAGTGGAAGCTTCTACCTCACGACAAGGTGAACCAAGAGTTGATACGGAAGCATCCACAAGTGGGACACACCAAGATGAAGAAAACGAGGAAGTGCACCAAGATGAACGCCAACAACCTCCTTCTCCACCACGACAAGAGAACGACGACGTCAACAACGAAGAAGGCCAAGAAGAAGAACAAGATGAAGAAGATGTTCAACCAAGATCCAAGCAAAAGCTTTGACGAGTTCGAGCAAGAAATGCTAAAGACCATCCCGTCGAGCAAATCTACAATGATATCCAAACCGGGAGAATCACTCGCTCAAAAACTCGTTTAGCTAACTTTTGTGAACACTATTCATTCATCTCTAGCATTGAACCTATGAAGGTTGAATAAGCTTTGGAAGATCCGGATTGGATAAATGCCATGCATGAAGAACTACACAACTTTGAGAGAAATCAAGTTTGGACATTAGTTGATAAGCCCGACAACAACCACAACATCATCGGTACCAAATGGGTGTTTCACAACAAGCAAGATGAAGATGGACAAGTAGTTCGCAACAAAGCACGTCTCGTCGCCCAAGGCTGTACTCAAGTCGAAGGTATGGACTATGGTGAGACATATGCCCCCATTGCTAGACTTGAGTCCATTCGCATCTTACTTGCCTATGCTAATCATCATGATATCACCTTGTACCAAATGGACATTAAAAGTGCTTTTCTAAATGGTGAAATAGAGGAGGAAGTTTATGTTAAGCAACCTCCCGGATTTGTCAATCCTAAGAAACCTAATCATGTTTACAAACTTCACAAAGCTCTTTATGGTCTTAAACAAGCTCCTAGAGCATGGTATAAATGCTTGACCAAGTTCCTTACTGAAAAAGGCTTTGAAATTGGAAAAATAGATTCTACTCTTTTTACTAAAAGGGTTAATGGAGAACTATTTGTGTGCCAAATTTATGTAGATGATATTATATTTGTATCAACTAATCCTCATTTTAGTGAAAAGTTTGGAAAGCTAATGTCAGAGAAGTTTGAGATGTCGATGATGAGTGAACTCAAATTATTTCTTGGTTTGCAAATCAAGAAAACTAAGGAAGGTACCTTTGTATCTCAAACGAAGTACACCAAGGACTTATTCAAGAAGTTCAATATGCAAGAATGCAAAGGTATGACTACACCCGTGCCTACTAGTGGACATCTTGATTTAACCAAAGATGGTGAACCGGTTGATGAAAAGGTTTATCGCTCTATGATTGGTTCATTGTTATATCTATGTGCTTCACGTCTCGATATTATGCTAAGTGTGTGCATGTGTGCACGATATCAAGCCGCTCCTAAAGAATGTCATCTTAAGGCCGTGAAAAGGATAGTGAGATACTTAATCCATATACCAAATTTTGGTATTTGGTATCCAAAGAGGGCCTCCTTTAATCTTGTTGGCTACTCCGACTCGGACTATGCCGGTGACAAGGTTGATAGAAAGTCCACTTCGGGTACTTGTCAATTTCTTGGTAGATCTCTTGTGTCTTGGTCTTCCAAGAAACAAAACTCGGTATCCTTATCCACCCCGAAGCGGAATACATTGCCGCTGGATCATGTTGTGCTCAATTACTTTGGATGACCCAAACTCTTAAAGATTATGGGATATCTGTGAAACATGTTCCATTACTTTGCGACAATGAAAGTGCTATTAAGATTGCTCACAATCCTGTGCAACATTCTCGAACTAAGCATATTGAAGTTCGTCATCATTTCATTCAAGATCATGTTGCCAAAGGGGACATTAATCTTAAGCATGTTCGCACCGAAAAGTAGTTACCTGATATATTCACGAAACCACTTGATGAGAAAGTGTTTTGCAGGTTAAGAGGTGAATTGAACATCATTGATGCTTCAAACTTGGAGTAGGAACTCCATTTGATACATGCAAGGCATGAGTCTATGACTAATCCTTGATATTTCTCTCATGTTGACTATCTTATGTATTGGATATATTTGCACCTTGCATGTTATCTAACCCGTGTAGGTACTTGGATGAATCTAAATCTATGAGATTGCAACTCACTCACATCTTGAGAAATTTCTATATCACCAAGTCTCTACACAATGGTGGATGAAGACAAGGAAGCACACAACCATTCGAACATATCCTTTGATAAATTATATGTTGAGTTTCATGATTGTCATTTTGGATACACAAGTGCTCTTCCTTGCAAAAACTAAACCATGTAGGTAGATGAACTCAAACTCCAAGTGGTGCTCCCAACTCTTGATGAGCTACATCAACCTTGAGCAACCCACACAAGTTCAACCACATGATCATGATCAACACCACCACCCAAGGTATGTTATTCCATCTTAGAGAAGCTTTACTCCAAGTCATGAGTCAAAGCAACTCGACAAGATGTGAATACATCAAAAAGCTTAAACAAAAAATGGTAACCCCATTTTGAGCTTAAACGATGAGTATGACCTATGATCAAGTGATCTCACTTGACTCCTAAGTCAATATACTCTAACATAGGTGACTTTGTCGCCGACCAATTCTAGATGAAGTTCTCTTGTGTTCTTTTCTATGCTCTTGCATTTGTCTCATGCATATTTGTTTCCCTCTTCTAAAAAAACTTCATCTAGACTCCTTTTTAGTTTCTTCTCTTTTATTTTCTGTTCTGCATTCCTTGCATCAAATTCGTTGCAAGTCTTTCAGTTAATTCCTTGCAAATCCTTGTGAGATCTTACTTGTCTAGTGAGCTAACATGACAAGTATTTTCTCTGCGATGAACTCGATCTCACCGGTCTGATGCTTTCGGTCCAACCGAATACTCTCGGTACAACCGAACCATACAACTCGGTCACCGATTTCACTACAGGAAAGACATCTTGCCACTTGTTTCTGCATTCTTTTTGATCCAGCTCCACTCAATGAATCTTGTCCTCGACCAGCATCCCATTCAACTTGCTGCTTTGTTCTGTGACTCAAGGACCAAACCCATCATGAAAAAAATCCAGAAGAACCCTTCTTGGAAATTGATGTCAAAGGGGGAGAGAGAGATCACATCAAAGCTTAATCATATCTATAGGGGGAGAGGATACTCAAGGGAAGAAAGAGTAATCATCAAGGACCCCAGATGCTTGGTGTTCCAGAGGAGAGAAGTCACATTCTTCAAGAGGGGAAAGACATGTTCATATTTTCTCATTTGCATTAGCTCTGTTTATTTCCTTTGAGCTCTAATTTTGCTCTGATTTTCTGTTCCCTATCTTCTCCCAGTATCCCATGCTAGATTCAGGGGGAGCAAGACATCTAAGGGAAGGAAATCCTTGAATTTATTGCACATCTTTACCTTTAGGGACATGTCTATATCCAATGTGTTACTTAGTACTCACTCTACATGTCATCCCAGTCTTGGTGCTCTTGTGGTTTCTTTTGTTTGCTTTGGCCAGTAGGTGAATATGTGTTATCTAACTTTTTTTACGCAGGTTCATCCCATCCTAAGCCAACTCAAGACCACAAGGTAAGTATATGCATCACAGTCATGTGTATGAGAAATTCTTGCTGATGTACATACTGTTTGCAAGAAGGACTCATGAGCATGAAGGTACATTTCTCATATTCACATCATTTGCTCTGATGCATATAGCCAAGATACATGTAACACGTTGCTTACTCTGTCATGTTTATGCATTCACATGCTCCTATATTCCATATACACATGATTGCATACATGTAGGGGGAGCCTATGCATGTTACATGTCTTTCCAAAGCTTTACTTACTATTCTCTATATCTTTATCTAAAGCTTTGATGTATGTTGTCATCAATTACCAAAAAGGGGGAGACTGAAAGCACAAGTGCTCCCTAGGTGGTTTTGGTAATTAATGTCAACATATCTCTTGTTGGACTAACACTTTTACCTACTATGTTTCAGATAAGTTCAACAATGAAGTGGCATGGACTAGAGGATGTGGAACCCCTTCAAGATGCTAAGGACAAAGGATTGGCTCAAGCTCCAAGCTCAAGACTCTACATTTTCTATTTTAGAGATCCAAGATCACATTGAGTCTATAGGAAAAGCCAATACTATCAAGGAGGGACGAGGTGTTGCTTAATGAGGCTCTTTCTCAAAGTGCTTAGTAATATGCTCCAAAGCCCTCAAGTACTTTCTCACATCCACATATGACCTAAACCAAAAGTCAAACTCGGCCCCACCGATTCTTTCTATCCGGCGCCACCGAGTTCAGATGTCATAGCCACTGCCACAAACCCTAGCAAATCGGTCTCACCGATAGGGATCTCGGTCTCACTGAGATGGGATTGCAATCTCTCTGAATGGATCTATTACCAAAATCGGTCTCACCGAGTTTGCGTAATCGGTCCTACCGAGATTGCAATGTAAACTCTCTATTTCCCTTCCGTAACATTTCCGTCTCACTGAAATGAGCGAATCGGTCCCATCGAGTTTACCTGACCAACTCTCTGGTTAGCTTATTACCAGAATCAGTCTCACCGAGTTTGTGTAATCGGTCTCACCGAGATTACGTTATGCCCTAACCCTAACCATATCGGTCCTACCGAGTTGCATGTCGGTCCCACCAAAAATCCTAACGGTCACTAGATTTGCTGAATCGGTCTGACCGAGTTTATCAATTTGGTCCCACCGAGATTGGCAAGTTGTGTGTAATGGTTAGATTTTGTGTGGAGGCTATATATACCCCTCCACCTCCTCTTCATTCGTGGAGAGAGCCATCAGAACGAACCTACACTTCCAACTTACCTTTTCTGAGAGAGAACCACCTACACTTGTGTTGAGGCCAAGATATTCCATTCTTACCATATGAATCTTGATCTCTAGCCTTCCCAAGTTGATGTCCACTCAAATATTCTTTCCACCAAATCCATATCCTGTGAGAGAGAGTTGAGTGTTGGGGAGACTATCATTTGAAGCACAAGAGCAAGGATTTCATCATCAACACACCATTTGTTACTTCTTGGAGAGTGGTGTCTCCTAGATTGGCTAGGTGTAACTTGGGAGCCTCCGACAAGATTGTGGAGTTGAACCAAAGAGTTTGTAAGGGCAAGGAGATCGCCTACTTCGTGAAGATCTACCCTAGTGAGGCAAGTCCTTCGTGGGCGACGACCATAGTGGGATAGTCAAGGTTGCTTCTTCGTGGACCCTTCGTGGGTGGAGCCCTCCGTGGACTCGCGCAGCCGTTACCCTTTGTGGGTTGAAGTTTCCATCAACGTGGATGTACGATAGCACCACCTATCGGAACCACGTCTCAAAAATCTCCGTGTCTCCAAATTGCGTTTGCACACTCCAATCCCATCCTTTTACATTCTTGCAAGTTGCATGCTTTACTTTCTGCTGCTCATATACTCTTTGCATGCTTTCTTGATATGTATTGTGTTTGTTAAACTTGTGCCAAAACTCCACTTCAACTTAAAGAAATTAAAAACTGCAACTTTTGGTACTTAGTGTCTAATCACCCCCCCCCCTCTAGACACCTCTTCTCGATCCTTTCAGATGTATGTTGTCTCTCCTCTAGTGGTGTTATGTGAACGTCGACTACATAACACTTCCACCTTTGTTTGGGCGTAGAGGAAGGCATTGGGAAGTAATAAGTAGATGATGGGTTGATAGAGTGACAGAATCTTAAACCCTAGTTTATGCGTTGCTTCGTAAGGGGCTGATTTGGATCCATATGTTTCATGCTATGGTTAGGTTTACCTTAATACTTCTTTTGTAGTTGCGGATGCTTGCAATAGGAGTTAATCACAAGTGGGATGCTTGTCCAAGTAAGGACATCACCCAAGCACCGGTCCACCCACATATCAAATTATCAAAGTACCGAACGCAAATCATATGAACGTGATGAAAACTGGCTTGACGATAATACCCATGTGTCCTCGGGAGCGCTTTTCTCTATATAAGAGTTTGTCCAGGCTTGTCCTTTGCTACAAAAAGGATTGGGCCACCTTGCTGCACTTTATTTACTTTTGTTACTTGTTGCTCGTTACAAATTACCATATCACAAAACTATCTGTTACCTATAATTTTAGTGCTTGCAGAGAATACCTTGCTGAAAATCGCTTATCATTTCCTTTTGCTCGTCGTTGGGTTTGACACTCTTACTTATCAAAAGGACTACGATAGATCCCCTATACTTGTGGGTCATCAAGACTCTTTTCTGGCGCCGTTGCCGGGGAGTGAAGCGCCTTTGGTAGGTGGAATTTGGTAAGGAAAATTTTATATAGTGTGCTGAAATGTACTGTCACTTGTTACTATGGAAAGTAATCCTCTGAGTGGCTTGTTCGGGGTATCTTCACCCCGACCAGTAGAGCAAAGATTTGCTCCTCAACCTACTGAACCTACTGAAAATGAAAATGTTTACTTTGAAATACCTACTGAACCTACTGAACATTGCATCCCGATTTACACTTAATCTATGTGGATGAAGTATGTGGATTATTTAAGTTTGCAGGTATGCCCGATGATGTTATTAATAAGAAGGTCTTCCCTTTATCTTTGAAGGGAGATGCATTGACATGGTATAGGGTATGTGATGATATGGGATCATGGGACTATAAGCGATTGAAATTGGAATTTCATCAGAAGTTTTATCCTATGCATCTTGTTAATCATGATCGTAATTATATATGTAATTTTTGGCCTCTCGAAGGATAAAGCATCGCTCAAGCTTGTGGGAGGCTTAAGTCAATGTTATATTCATGCCCCAATCATGAGCTCTCAAGAGAAATGATTATTCAAAATTTTTATGCTCGACTTTCTGACAACAATCACACCATGCTTGATACTTCTTGTACTGGTTCTTTTATGATGAAGACTATTGAATTCAAATGAGATTTATTGGAAAGAATTAAATGCAACTCTGAAGATTGGGATCTCGATGAAGGTAAGGAGTCAGGTATAACACCTAAGTTTGATTGTGTTAAATCTTTTATGGATACCGACATTTTCCGTAAATTTAGCACTAAATATGGACTTGACTCTGAGATAGTAGCTTCTTTTTGTGAATCTTTTGCTGCTCATGTTGATCTCCCTAAGGAGAAGTGGTTTAAATATCATCCTCCCATATAATTAAAAGTAGTTGAACCTATTAAAGTTGAAGAAAATACTATCACTTATAACGATCATGTTGTTCCTACTGTTTATGTTGAGAAACCACATTTTCTTGTCAGGATAAAGGATCATGTTAAAGCTTCAACTGCGGTTCGTAAAAGAAATATTAGAACTTATACACCTCCTGAGCAAGTTAAAGTTGAACCTAATATTGCTATTGTTAAGGATCTCTTGGCTGATAATATTGATGGGCATGTTATTTATTTCTGTGAAGGAACTGCTAGAATTGCTAAACCTGGTGCTAATGATAAACATAGACCTGTGGTAGGCATGCCTGTTATTTCTGTTAAAATAGGAGATCATTGTTATCATGGCCTGTGTGATATGGGTGCTAGTGCTAGTGCAATACCTATTGACTTATACAAAGAAATTATGCATGATATTGCACCCGCTGAGTTAGAAGAAATTGATGTCACCATTAAGCTTGCCAATAGAGATACAATTTCACTGATTGGGATTGTTAGAGATGTTGAAGTCTTGTGTGGGAAAGCTAAATATCCTGCTGATTTTCTTATTCTTGGTTCCCCACAAGATAGTTTTTGTCCCATTATATTTGGTAGACCCTTCTTGAATGTTGTTAATGCTAAGATAGACTGCGAAAAGGACGTTGTTACTATTGGTTTGGATGATATGTCTCATGAGTTTAATTTCTCTAAATTTCGTAGACAACCTCGTGATGAAGAATTGCCTAGTAAAGATGAAATTATTGGTCTTGCTTCTATTGCTGTGCCTCCTAGTGATCCTTTAGAACAATATTTGCTAGACCATGAACATGATATGTTTATGAATGAAAGAAGGGAAATAGATGAAGTATTCTTTAAACAGGGAACTATTCTGAAACACAACTTTCCTGTTGAAATCCTAGGGGATCCTCCTCCACCCAAGGGTGATCCCGTGTTTGAACTTAAACCATTGCCTGATAATCTTAAATATGCTTATCTTGATGAAAAGAAGATATATCCTGTTATTATTAGTGCTAACCTTTCAGAGAAGGAGGAAGAAAAATTATTGAAAACTCTGAAGAAGCATTGTGCTGCTATTGGATATACTCTTGATGATCTTAAGGGCATTAGTCCCACTCTATGCCAACACAAAATAAATTTGGAGAAAGATGCCAAACCAGTTATTGATCATCAACGACGGCTGAATCCTAAGATGAAAGAAGTGGTAAGAAAGGAAATACTAAAGCTCCTTGAGGCAGGTATAATTTATCCCGTTGCTGATAGTCAGTGGGTAAGTCCTGACCATTGTGTCCCTAAGAAGGGAGGTATTACTGTCGTTCCAAATGATAAAGATGAATTGATTCCGCAAAGAATTATTACAGGTTATAGGATGGTAATTGATTTCCGCAAATTAAATAAGGCTACTAAGAAAGATCATTACCCCTTACCTTTTATTGATCAAATGCTAGAAAGATTATCCAAACACACACATTTTTGCTTTCTAGATGGTTATTCTGGTTTCTCTCAAATACCTGTGTCAGCTGATGATCAAGCAAAGACCACATTTACTTGCCCTTTCAGTACTTTTGCTTATAGACGTATGCCTTTTGGTTTATGTAATGCACCTGCTACCTTTCAAAGATGCATGATGGCTATATTCTCTGACTTTTGTGAAAAGATTTGTGAAGTTTTCATGGACGATTTCTCCATTTATGGATCCTCTTTTGATGATTGCTTGAGCAACCTTGATCGAGTTTTGCAGAGATGTGAAGAAACTAATCTTGTCTTGAATTGGGAAAAGTGCCACTTTATGGTTAATGAAGGCATTGTCTTGGGGCATAAAATTTCTGAAAGAGGTATTGAAGTTGATAAAGTCAAGGTTGATGCTATTGAAAAGATGCCATGTCCCAAGGACATCAAAGGTATAAGAAGTTTTCTTGGTCATGCCGGTTTTTATAGGAGGTTCATTAAGGACTTCTCAAAAATTTCTCGGCCTCTGACTAATCTATTACAAAAAGATATTCCTTTTGTCTTTGATGATGATTGTGTAGAAGCATTTGAAATACTTAAGAAAGCATTGATTTCTGCACCTATCATTCAGCCACCTGATTGGAATTTACCCTTTGAAATTATGTGTGATGCTAGTGATTATGCTGTAGGTGCTGTTCTAGGGCAAAGAGTTGATAAGAAATTAAATGTTATTCAATATGCTAGTAAAACTCTAGACAATGCCCAGAGAAATTATGCTACCACTGAAAAAGAATTCTTAGCAGTTGTATTTGCTTGTGATAAGTTTAGACCTTATATTTTTGATTCTAAAGTAACTATTCACACTGATCACACTCCTATTAAATATCTTATGGAAAAGAAAGATGCTAAACCTAGACTTATTAGATGGGTTCTCTTGCTACAAGAATTTGATTTACATATTATTGATAGAAAGGGAGCTGAGAACCCCGTTGCAGACAACTTGTCTAGGTTAGAGAATGTTCTTGATGACCCACTACCTATTGATGATAGCTTTCTTGATGAACAATTAAATGTCATAAATGCTTCTTGTACTGCTCCATGGTATGCTGATTATGCTAATTACATTGTTGCTAAATTTATACCACCTAGCTTCACATACCAGCAAAAGAAAAGGTTTTTCTATGATTTGAGACATTACTTCTGGGATGACCCACATCTTTATAAAGAAGTAGATGGTGTTATTAGACGTTGTGTACCTGAGCATGAACAGGAACATATCCTACGCAAGTGTCACTCCGAGGCCTATGGAGGGCACCACGCTGGAGATAGAACTGCGCATAAGGTCTTGCAATCCGGTTTTTATTGGCCTACTCTCTTCAAGGATGCTCGTAAATTTGTCTTATCTTGTGATAAATGTCAAAGAATTGGTAACATTAGTAGAATTCAAGAAATGCCTATGAATTATTCACTCGTTACTGAACCATTTGATGTCTGGGGCTTTGATTACATGGGACCTTTTCCTTCCTCTAATGGGTATACACATATTTTAGTTGTTGTTGATTACGTTACTAAGTGGGTAGAAGCTATTCCAACTAGTAGTGCTGATCATAACACCTCTATTAAGATGCTTAAAGAAGTTATTTTTCCAAGGTTCGGAGTCCCTAGATATTTAATGACTAATGGTGGTTCACATTTTATTCATGGTTCTTTCCGTAAAATGCTTGCTAAGTATGATGTTAATCATAGAATTGCATCTCCTTATCACCCACAGTCTAGTGGTCAAGTAGAATTGAGTATTGGAGAACTCAAATTAATTTTGCAAAAGACTGTTAATAGATCTAGAAAGAATTGTCCCAAGAAACTTGATGATGCATTATGGGCCTATAGAACTGCATATAAAAATCCTATGGGTATGTCTCCGTATAAAATGGTTTATGGAAAAGCATGTCACTTACCTCTCGAACTAGAACATAAGGCATATTGGGCCATTAAAGAGCTCAACTATGATTTCAAACTTGCCAGTGAGAAGAGGTTATTTGACATTAGCTCACTTGATGAATGGAGAACCCAAGACTATGAGAATGCCAAGTTGTTTAAAGAAAAAGTTAAAAGATGGCATGACAAAAGAATACAAAAGCATGAGTTTAATGTAGGTGATTATGTATTATTATACAACTCTCGTTTAAGATTTTTTTGCAGGAAAACTTCTCTCTAAATGGGAAGGTCCTTACATTATCGAGGAGGTCTATCGTTCCGGTGCCATAAAAATCAACAACTTTGAGGGCACAAATCCGAAGGTGGTGAACGGTCAAAGAATCAAACATTATATCTGAGGTAATCCTATAAATGTTGAAACCAATATTATCGAAACGGTAACCCCGGAGGAATACATAAGGGACACTTTCCAGAACGTTTCAGACTCCGAAAAGGAATAGGTATGTGGTATGGTAAGTAAACCGACTCCAAAACAGTTCTAATGTCAATTTTTCTCTGTTTTGGAATATTTAGAAAAATAGGAAAATAAGAAGCATTTCGGGAAGGCCACGAGGCCTCCACGAGGGTGGAGGGCGCGCCCCCCTGCCTCGTGGGCACCTCGTGTGCTCTCCGGACTCCGTTTTCTTGCACGATACTTCTTTCGGTCGGTAAAAATTCATTATATAATCTCCCGAAGGTTTTGACCACCGTATCACGCAATTATCCTATGTTTTTGTTTCGAGCTGTTTCTGCCGCAGATTAGAGCAAGATGTCTTCTCAAGAGTCAGTCGGGGAGAGTCGGGTGTCCCATTCGGCACCAAGTCTAGGGGCAAACGGCGATGCCTATCACTTTGGGCCCTCAACGGAGGAAGAGATGGAAGCTGACTTGAAAAGGATAGATGCCATGGAGGAGGATCAAAATGTCACTTCTCGTTTCCGGGCAGGATTCACGATGGGGGAACCACAGAGTTCAGCTATCCCAAACTCGGTCATCCCCTCCAATGTTAAATTTCTCTCTTATGAAAATATGAAAAGGAGTGTTACTTGTTCTCCCGCAGCTATGCAGCATCCATGGGTGCAAGGAGCCTTAACCGTCACGGGTAAGCTCCGTAAGGAAATAATGGATCTTAAGCGGCAGGTCAACAAGCTCGAGGAGGAGAATCGTATCCTGAGGGGTATCACAGCCAAGAATATCACATCTTCACCCCCAAAGAAGGAGCTATAATCACATGGGTATGGGCACTCCCCTTGGCAACTGCCAAGCTTGGGGGAGGTGCCCCGGTATCATATCACCATCACACTCCTATCTTTACCGTTTTTCTTAGTTCGATCCTTTTAGTAATATCTTGATCAAGTAGAATAAAGTTTTTGGTATGATCTAGTTTTGAGTTTTGCTTTATGATCCCTTTATTTAATCGAGTCCGTGAGCTATATAATAAAGATTAGTGTTAAGTCAAGGTCTTGATTATTTCGCTACGATCTTGAGGGAATAAAAGGAAAATAAATAAAAAGAAATAAAAAGAGATCATATTGATCTTATGAAGAGTAATGACTTCACATAGAAAGAGTATGATGACTAAAAGTTGTTGAGAGTTGACAAGCATAGCTTTGGTCATTGTTGCAATTAATAGGAAGTAATAAAGAAAGAGAGGTCTCACATATAAATATACTATCTTGGACATCTTTTATATTGTGAGCACTCATTAAAATATGACATGCTAAAGAGTTGATGCTGGACAAGGATGACAACATAATGGGTTATGTTTCCTTACATCTGAAATAAAATATATTGTCATGGATCATCCAACATGTTGAGCTTGCCTTTCCCCCTCATGCTAGCCAAATTCTTTGCACTAAGTAGAGATACTACTTGTGCTTCCAAATACCCTTAAACCCAGTTTTGCCATAAGAGTCCACCATATCTACCTATGGATTGAGTAAGATCCTTCAAGTAAGTTGTCATCGGTGCAAGCAATAAAAATTGCTCTCTCAATATGTATGACTTATTAGTGTGGGAGAAAATAAGCTTTATACGATCTTGTGATGTGGAAGAAATAAAAGCGACGGGCTGCATAATAAAGGTCCATATCATATGTGGCAATATAAAGTGACGTTCTTTCGCATTAAGATTTTGTGCATCCAACCTTGAAAGCGCATGAAAACCTCTGCTTCCCTCTGCGAAGGGCCTATCTTCTACTTTTATCTTCTACCTCATGAAAGAGTCATGGTGATCTTCACCTTTCCTTTTTACATTTTATCCTTTGGCAAGCACAGTATGTTGGAAAGATCCTGATATATATATCTAATTGGATGTAAGTTAGCATGAATTATTATTGTTGACATTAGCCTTGAGGTAAAAGGTTGGGAGGCAAAACTATAAGCCCCTATCTTTCTTTGTGTCCGACTAAAACTCCGTAACCATAAGTATCGCATGAGTGTTAGCAATTGTGAAATACTAAATGATAGTTGAGTATGTGAACTTGCTGAAAAGCTCTTACATAGACTCTTTATGATGTTATGATAAATTGCAATTGCCTCAATGACTGTGACTATAGTTTGTTAGTTCTCAATAAAGTTTCTAATCGATACTTGACATTGTGAATAGATTATTACTTGAGCATAAGAAATCATATGACAATATCCATATATGTTGTTGTTATAAGAAGGATCATGATGCCCTCATGTCCGTATTTTATTTTATCGACACCTCTACCTCTAAACATGTGGACATATTTATCGTTATCGGCTTTCGCTTGAGGACAAGCGAGGTCTAAGCTTGGGGGAGTTGATACGTCCATTTTGCATCATGCTTTTATATCGATATTTATTGCATTATGGGCTGTTATTACACATTATGTCACAATACTTATGCCTATTCTCTCTTATTTTACAAGGTTTACATAAAGAGGGAGAATGCTGGTAGCTGGAATTCTGGGCTGGAAAAGGAGCAAATATTATAGACCAATTCTGCACAACTCCAAAAGCCCTGAAACTCCACGGAAGTTATTTTTGGAAATAATAAAAAATACTGAGCGAAGAAAATACCAGAGGGGACCCACACCCTGAGCACGAGGGTGGGGGGCGCGTCCCCCCTGCCTCGTGGGCCCCCTGGTGGCCCTCCAGTGCCCATCTTCTGCTATATGAAGTCTTTCGTCCGAAGAAAAATAAGAAGCAAGCTTTCGGGACGAGACTCCGCCGCCACGAGGCGGAACCTTGGCGGAACCAATCTAGGGCTCCGGTAGAGCTGTTCTGCTGGGGACACTTCTCTCCGAGAGGGGGAAATCATCGCCATCGTCATCACCAACGATCCTCTCATCGGGAGGGGGTCAATATCCATCAAAATCTTCACCAGCACCATCTCCTCTCAAACCCTAGTTCATCTCTTGTATCCAATTCTTGTCTCTAAGTCTGAGATTGGTACCTGTAGGTTGCTAGTAGTGTTGATTACTCCTTGTAGTTGATGCTAGTTGGTTTATTTGGTGGAAGATCATATGTTCAGATCCTATATGCATATTAATACCCCTCTGATTATAAACATGAATATGCTTTGTGAGTAGTTACGTTTGTTCCTGAGGACATCAGAGAAGTCTTGCTATTAGTAGTCATGTGAATTTGGTATTCGTTCGATATTTTGATGAGATGTATGCTGTCTCTCCTCTAGTGGTGTTATGTGAACGTCGACTACATGACACTTCGCCATTGTTTGGGCCTAGAGGAAGGCATTGGGAAGTAATAAGTAGATGATGGGTTGCTAGAGTGACAGAAGCTTAAACCCTAGTTTATGCGTTGCTTCGTAAGGGGCTGATTTGGATCCATATGTTTCATGCTATGGTTAGGTTTACCTTAATACTTCTTTTGTAGTTGCGGATGCTTGCAATAGGAGTTAATCACAAGTGGGATGCTTGTCCAAGTAAGGACATCACCCAAGCACCGGTCCACCCACATATCAAATTATCAAAGTACCGAACGCGAATCATATGAACATGATGAAAACTGGCTTGACGATAATTCCCATGTGTCCTCAGGAGCGCTTTTCTCTATATAAGAGTTTGTCCATCCTTTTCCTTTGCTACAAAAAGGATTGGGCCACCTTGCTGCACTTTATTTAGTTTTGTTACTTGTTGCTCATTACAAATTACCTTATCACAAAACTATCCGTTGCCTATAATTTCAGTGCTTGCAGAGAATACCTTGCTGAAAACCGCTTATCATTTCCCTCTGCTCCTCGTTGGGTTCGACACTCTTACTTATCGAAAGTACTACAATAGATCCCCTATACTTGTGGGTCATCAGTGGCGGCCGAGGACGAGCGATGGTCTTTTCCTACCAATCTATCCCCCTAGGAGCATGCGCGTAGTACTTCGTTTTGATAACTAATAGATTTTTGCAATAAGTATGTGAGTTCTTTATGACTAATGTTGAGTCCATGGATTATACGCACTCTCACCCTTCCACCATTGCTAGCCTCTCTAATACCGCGCACCTTTCGCCGGTATCATACACCCACCATATACCTTCCTCAAAACAGCCACCATACCTACCTATTATGGCATTTCCATAGCCATTCCGAGATATATTGCCATGCAAGTTACCACCGTTCCGTTCATTATGACACATTCCGTCATTGTCATATTGCTCTGCATGATCATGTAGTTGACATCGTATTTGTGGCAAAGCCACCATTCATAATTCTTTCATACATGTCACTCATGAGTCACTGCACATCCCGGTACACTGCCGGAGGCATTCATATAGAGTCATATTTTGTTCTAAGTATCGAGTTGTAATTCTTGAGTTTTAAGTAAATAAAAGTGTGATGATCATCATTATCAGAGCATTGTCCCAGTGAGGAAAGGATGATGGAGACTATGATTCCCCCACAAGTCGGGATGAGACTCCGGACTAAAAAAGGCCATAAAAAAGAGAAAAGGCCCCAAAAAATAATATAAAAATGAGAGAAAAAGAGAGAAGGGACAATGCTACTATCCTTTTACCACACTTGTGCTTCAAAGTATACTATGGTCTTCATGATAGAGAGTCTCCTATGTTGTCACTTTCATATACTAGTGGGAATTTTACATTATAGAACTTGGTTTGTATATTCCAGTGATGGGCTTCCTCAAAATGACCTAGGTATTCGTGAGCAAGCGAGTTGGATGCACGCCCACTTAGTTTCTTTTTGAGCTTTCATACACTTATAGCTCTAGTGCATCCGTTGCATGGCAATCCCTACTCACTCACATTGATATCTGTTGATGGGCATCTCCATAGCCCGTTGATACACCTAGTTGATGTGAGACTATCTTCTCCTTTTTGTCTTCTCCACAACCACCATTCTATTCCACCTATAGTGCTATGTCCATGGCTCACGCTCATGTATTGCGTGAAGATTGAAAAAGTTTGAGAACATCAAAAGTATGAAACAATTGCTTGGCTTGTCATCGGGGTTGTGCATGATTTAAATATTTTGTGTGATGAAGATAGAGCATAGCCAGACTATATGATTTTGTAGGCATAGCTTTCTTTGGCCACGTTATTTTGAGAAGACATGATTACTTTGTTAGTATGCTTGAAGTATTATTATTTTTATGTCAATATTAAACTTTTGTCTTGAATCTTATGGATCTGAATATTCTTGCCACAATAAAGAAAATTACATTGAGAATTATGTTAGGTAGCATTCCATATCAAAAATTCTGTTTTTATCATTTACCTACTCGAGGACGAGCAGGAATTAAGCTTGGGGTTGTTGATACGTTTCCAACATATCTATAATTTTTGATTGTTCCATGCTATTATATTATCTGTTTTGGATGTTTATGGGCTTTATTTTACACTTTTATATTATTTTTGGGACTAACCTATTAACCGGAGGCCCAGCCCAAATTGCTGTTTTCTTGCCTATTTCAGTGTTTCGAAGAAACGGAATATCAAACGGAGTCCAAACGGAATGAAACCTTCGGGAGAGTTATTTTTGGAACAGAATCAATCCAGGAGACTTGGAGTGTACGTCAGGGAAGCAACGAGGTGGCCACGAGGCACGGAGGCGCGCCCCCACCCTCATAGGCCCCTCGTGGCTTCCCTGACCGACTTCTTTCGCCTATATATGTCCATATACCCTAAAAACATCGGGGAACAGAATAGATCGGGAGTTCCGCCGCCGCAAGCCTCTGTAGCCACGAAAAACCAATCGGGACCTGTTAAGCAACTGCCGGACGGGAATCCTCACCGTGGCCATCTTCATCATCCGGCGCTCTCCATGACGAGGAGGGAGTAGTTCACCCTCGGGCTGAGGGTATGTACCAAGAGCTATGTGTTTGATCTCTCTCTCTCTCTCTCTCTCTCTCTCTCTCTCTCTCTCGTGTTCTTGAGGTGGTACGATCTTGATGTATCACGACCTTTGCTATTATAGTTGGATCTTATGATGTTTCTCCCCCTCTACTCTCTTGTAATGGATTGAGTTTTCCCTCTGAAGTTATCTTATCGGATTGAGTCTTTAAGGATTTGAGAACACTTGATGTATGTCTTGCCGTGCTTATCTGTGGTGACAATGGGATATCACGTGATCCACTTGATGTATGTTTTGGTGATCAACTTGCGGGTTCCGCCCATGAACCTATGCATAGGGGTTGGCACACGTTTTCATCTTGACTCTCCGGTACAAACTTTGGGGCACCCTTTGAAGTTCTTTTTGTTGGTTGAATAGATGAATCTGAGATTGCGTAATGCATATCGTATAATCATACCCACGGATACTCGAGGTGACATTGGAGTATCTAGGTGACATTAGGGTTTTGGTTGATTTGTATCTTAAGGTGTTATTCTAGTACGAACTCTATGATAGATCGAACGGAAAGAATAGCTTCATGTTATTCTACTACGGACTCTTGAATAGATCGATCAGAAAGAATAACTTTGAGGTGGTTTCGTACCCTACAATAATCTCTTCGTTTGTTCTCCGCTATTAGTGACTTTGGAGTGACTCTTTGTTGCATGTTGATGGATAGTTATATGATCTCCAATTATGTTATTATTGTTGAGAGAACTTTCACTAGTGAAAGTATGAACCCTAGGACTTGTTCCTAGCATTGCAATACCGTTTGTGCTCAATTTTATCATTAGTTACCTTGTTGTTTTTATATTTTCTGATTACAAAAACCTATATCTACCATCCATATTGCACTTGCATCACCATCTCTTTGCCGAACTAGCGCACCTATACAATTTACCATTGTGTTGGGTGTGTTGGGGACACAAGAGACTCTTTGTTATTTGGTTGCAGGGTTGTTTGAGAGAGACCATCTTCATCCTACACCTCCCACGGATTGATAAACCTTAGGTCATCCACTTGAGGGAAATTTGCTACTGTCCTACAAACCTCTGCACTTGGAGGCCCAACAAAATCTACAAGAAGAAGGTTGTGTAATAGACATCACGGGTATCGTTATTTTCTAACCTTCACATATGATTTGAGCAGATATGGGTATATCTACTTGATGAAACATAAGTCTAAAACATTTGAAAAGTTCAAAGAATTTTAGAGTGAAGTGGAAAATCATCGTAACAAGAAAATAAAGTTTCTACGATCTGATCGCGGAGGTGAATATTTGAGTTACAAGTTTGGTCTTCATTTGAAACAATGTGGAATAGTTTCGCAACTCACGCCACCTGGAACACCACAGCGTAATGGTGTGTCCGACCATCGTTACCGCACTTTATTAGATATGGTGCGATCTATGATGTCTCTTACCGATTTACCATTATCGTTTTGGGGTTATGCATTAGAGACAGCTACATTCACGTTAAAATAGGGCATCATCTAAATCCGTTGAGATGACTCCATATGAACTGTGGTTTAGCAAGAAACCTAAGCTGTCGTTTATTAAAGTTTGGGGTTGCGACGCTTATGTGAAAAAGCTTCAACCTGATAAGCTCATACCCAAATAGGAGAAATTTATCTTCATATGATACCCAAAGGAGACTGTTGGGTACACCTTCTATCACAGATCCGAAGGCAAGATGTTCATTGCTAGGAAATGGATCCTTTCTAGAGAAGGAGTTTCTCTTGAAAGAAGTGAGTGGGAGAAAAGTAGAACTTGATGAGGTAATTGTACCTGCTCCCGAATTGGAAAGTAGTTCTTCACAGAAATCAGTTCCTGTGATTCCTACACCAATTAGTGAGGAAGCTAATGATGATGATCATGAAACTTCATATCAAGTTACTACCGAACCTCGTAGGTCAACCAGAGTACGATCCGCACCAGAGTGGTATGCTAATCCTGTTCTGGAAGTCATGTTAATAGACCATGATGAACCTACGAACTATGAGGAAGCGATGATGAGCCCAGATTCCGCGAAATGGTTTAAGGACATGAAATCTGAGATGGGATCCATGTATGAGAACAAAGTATGGACTTTGATTGACTTGCCCGATGATCGGTGAGCCATTGAGAATAAATGGATCTTCAAGAGGAAGACGGACGCTGATAGTAGTGTTACTATCTACAAAGCTCGAATTGTTGGAAAAAGTTTTCGACAAGTTCAAGGTGTTGACTACGATGAGATTTTCTCACTCGTAGAGATGCTTAAGTTCGTCCGAAGTATGTTAGCAATTGCCACATTTTATGAAATCTAGCAAATGGATGTCAAAACTGAATTCCTTAGTGGATTTCTTAAAGAAGAGTTGTATATGATACAACAAGAAGGTTTTGTTGATCCTAAAGGTGCTAACAAAGTGTGCAAGCTCCAGCGATCCATTTATGGACTGGTGCAAGCCTCTCGGAGTTGGAATATACGCTTTGATAGTGTGATCAAAGCATATGGTTTTATACAGACTTGTGGTGAAGCCTGTATTTACAAGAAAGTAAGTGGGAGCACTACAGCCTTTCTGATAAGTATATGTAAATGACATATTGTCGATCGGAAATGATGTAAAATTTTCTAGAAAGCATAAAGGAGTGTTTGAAAGGAGTTTTTCAAAGAAAGACCTCGGTGAAGCTGCTTACATAATTGAGCATCAAGATCTATAGAGATAGATCAAGACGCTTGATAAGTTTTTTCAATGAGTACATACCTTGACAAGTTTTTGAAGTAGTTCAAAATGGAACAGTCAAAGAAAGAGTTCTTGCCTGTGTTACAAGGTGTGAAGTTGAGTAGGACTCAAAGCCCGATCACGGCAGAAGATAGAGAGAGAATGAAAGTCATTCCCTATGCCTCAGCCATAGGTTCTATAAAGTATGCCATGCTGTGTACCAGACCTATTGTATACCCTGCCCTAGGTTTGGCAAGGGAGTACAATTTTGATCTAGGAGTAGATCACTGGATAGCGGTAAAAAATATCCTTAGAGGACTAAGGAAATATTTCTCGGTTATGGAGGTGATAAAGAGTTCGTCGTAAAGAGTTACGTCGATGCAAGCTTTGACACCGATCTGGATGACACTAAGTCACAATCCGGATACATATTGAAAGTGGGAGCAATTAGCTAAAGTAGATCCGTGCAGAGCATTGTAGACATAGAAATTTGCAAAATACATACAGATCTGAATTTGGCCGACCCGTTGACTAAACTTCTCTCACAAGCAAAACATGATCACACCCTAGTACTCTTTGGGTGTTAATCACATGGCGATGTGAACTAGAGTATTGACTCTAGTAAACCCTTTGAGTGTTGGTCACATGGCGATGTGAACTATGGGTGTTAATCACATGGTGATGTGAACTATTGGTGTTAAATCACATAGCGATGTGAACTAGATTATTGACTCTAGTGCAAGTGGGAGACTGAAGGAAATATGCCCTAGAGGCAATAATAAAGTTTATTTCATGATAAATGTTAATTATTCATGCTTGAATTGTATTAACCGGAAACTTGATACATGTGTGAATAATATAGACCAAACAGAGTGTCCCTAATATGCCTCTACTTGACTAGCTCATTAATCAAAGATGGTTAAGTTTCCTAGCCATAGACATGTGTTGTCATTTGATGAACGGGATCACATCATTAGAGAATGATGTGATGGACATGACCCATCCGTTAGCTTAGCATAATGATCGTTTAGTTTTATTGCTATTGCTTTCTTCATGACTTATACATGTTCCTCTGACTATGAGATTATGCAACTCCCGAATACCGGAGGAACACCTTGTGTGCTATCAAACGTCACAACGTAATTGGGTGATTATAAAGATGATCTACATGTGTCTCCGAAGGTGTTTGTTGAGTTGGCATAGATCGATATTAGGATTTGTCACTCTGTGTATCAGAGAGGTATCTCTGGGCCCTCTCGGTAATGCACATCACTATAAGCCTTGCAAGCATTGTGACTAATGAGTTAGTTGCAGGATGATGCATTACGGAACGAGTAAAGAGACTTTCCAGTAACGAGATTGAACTAGGTATGAGGATACCGAGATCGAATCTCGGGCAAGTAACATACCGATGACAAAGGGAATAATGTATGTTGTTATGCGGTTTGACCGATAAAGATCTTCGTAGAATATGTAGGAGCCAATATGAGCATCCAGGTTCCGCTATTGGTTATTGACCGGAGATGTGTCTCGGTCAGGTCTACATAGTTCTCAAACCCGTAGGGTCCGCACCTTTAATGTTCGATGACGATTTGTATTATGAGTTATGTGATTTGATGTACCGAAGGTTGTTCAAAGTCCCGGATGAGATCACGTACATGACGAGGAGTCTCGAAATGGTCGAGACGTAAAGATCGATATATTGGAAGGCTATATTCGCACATCAGAAAGGTTCCGAGTGAATCGGGTATTTTTCGGAGTACCGGAGAGTTACAGGAATTCGCCCGGAGAACTAATGGGCCTTATTGGGCTTTAGTGGAGAGAGGGGAGAAGGGCCAAGAGATGACACGCGCCTCCCCCTGCCCAAACCGAATTGGACAAGGGGTTGGGGCGCGGCCCCCCCTTTCCATCTCCCTCTCCCTCTCTTTCCTTCTCTCCTACTCCGAATAGGAAAGAGGAGGGGAATCCTACTTGGACTAGGGAGTCCTAGTAGGATTCCCCACACCTGGTGCGCCCCCTTGGGCCGGCTACCTCTTCCCTCCCCTCTTTTATATACGTGGCCAGGGGGCACCCCAAAGGCACTCAAGATTTGTCTTAACCGTGTGCGGTGCCCCCCGCCATAGTTACACACCTCGGTCATATCATCGTAGTGCTTAGGCGAAGCCCTGCGCCGGTAACTTCATCATCACCGTCACCACGCCGTCGTGCTGATGGAACTCTCCCTCGACCTCAACTGGATCAAGAGTTCGAGGGACGTCACCGAGCTGAACGTGTGCAGATCGCGGAGGTGCCGTGCGTTCGGTACTTGGATCGGTTGGATTGCAAAGACGTTCGACTACATCAACATAAGCATTAAACGCCCGCTTTCGGTCTACGAGGGTACGTGGACACACTCTCCCCGCTCGTTGCTATGCATCACATAGATAGATCTTGCGTGATCGTAGGTAAATTTTTTGAAATATGGTGTTCCCCAACAATAACTACATTCTTGAAGACTCGTGCTTTTATTCATTCTGGATTTGGGAAAATGCAAGCACGCTCAAAGGGGAAGGCACGTTTATATAGATTTTTTTTTATTTCTGCCACTCTAGATGTTTCCCATTTTTCTTATGTCACTTTAGCTCTTGACAAATGGAGGTCAATGTTTGGTGGCATGGAACACCATATGCAGGCCTACTTGCTTCGGTGGGCTGGGAGTTAAAAACTTGAAACTCCAAGCCCTAGCGCTTCGAGTCATATGGGAATGGTTGAGAAGAGTTGATAAGGATAGGCCATGGAGCAACCTTGTGCTCTCGGTGGACAACGATGCCACAATGGTGTTTGATAGCCTGGTTGGAATTGAGGTCGGGCGTGGAGATCGCGTCCTCTTCTGGAAAGATAGATGGATACAGGGCTTTAAAACTCAGGATTTTGCCCCATCCATACAAGCCATGGTGGCAACTAGAGTGATCAACACGAGGACCGTGCACAAGGCATTGGCGGATAACAGGTGGGAGCAGGACATACATGGTGACATGTCCTTCATGGCGCAGCTACAACTTATGCATCTCAGGCATGCGGTAGCCACACTCCGGAGAGATCCCGTGGAGGAGGACAAGTTCACTTGGCCTTGTGCTGGTGAGGAGGGCACTTATTCGGCTAAGGCCACCTACGGCAGGCTCTGCCAAGATCTGATCAGAGCTCCGGCAGCCACCGCCATTTGGAGAAGTTATGCGCCGTTAAAGCTTAAGATCTTTGCTTGGCTGGCATCGCAACATAGGATTTGGACTTCGGGTCGGAGAGCTCGACATGGTTTGCAAGAGCTCCCCTCGCCTTGTTTTACCTGTCTGCAAGAGGAAGACAATGTGGAGCACATTCTTGCTCGCTGTGTGTATGCCCAAGAAGTCTGGTTCATGTGCATGGACAGGCTGCAGTTGCCAACCACGGCTCCATCGACGGGGGACACTATTGTGGAATGGTGGCTACTGAAGCGTAGAAGCTTTCATGGCAAGGAGAAGAGAGGTTTCGATAGTTTGGTCATATGCACGGCGTGGGCGTTGTGGAAGCAACGAAACGCCAGAGTCTTCAACAGAAGAGAGCAGCAAATGGCGGCTAAATACCTAGCTGGCGTTATCTTAGAGGAGATTAGAGAGTGGAACTTAGCGGTTAGCGGAGTAGGAGGATTGCAACGTTTTGTGAGACATTAGCCTAGATAGCCGCGTGGAGTGGGTGCCCCATGATGATGTTCGCATTGTCGTGCGGGAACTTGTAAATCTTGATTCTCCTTCTTCTATAAAATTACGGTACACAATTGCGTACTCTCGAAAAAAACTTTAGCTCTTGAGATTCCAGTTTTTCCACTCTAAGCTTTTGACAATACGTCACAGTTGCCATTTTTTGGCAGAACCAAGAAAATTGGAGTGGCAATTGTGATACATTGTTAAAAGCTAAGAGTGACAAAGTGAAATGATTTTGTTCGCTTTTGCCACGGAACTACAATTGTGATACATTGCCAAAAGCTAAGAGTGGAAAAAGTGAAATGTCATATTTAGATAGGCATAAAGAGAATGCGAAAAAACTAGAGTGGCAAAAAAAATCCATTCCATATACCTGAATTGATCATCGGTTCTAGCAATCCACCACTCCTTGACTGATGTGACGCCCTCGGTTCAATCGTACACTAATCATGCACGCAAATGTGTACGATCAAGATCAAGGACTCACGGAAGATATCACAACACAACTCTACAAATAAAATAAGTCATACAAGCATCATAATACAAGCCGGGGGCCTCGAGGGCTCGAATACAAGTGCTCGATCATAGACGAAGTCGCCGGAAGCAACAATATCTCGAGTACGACATAAGCTAAACAAGGTGCCATAAGATGGCTAGCACAAACTGGGATACAGATCGAAGAGGACAGGCCTCCGCCTGGGATCCTCCTAGGTCACTCCGGTCGTCGCCGCCTGGCTCACGTAGTAGTAGGCGCCCGAGTAGTAGTCGCCATAGGCGGTGGCGCTCGATCCTGGCTCCATCGCCTCGATTGCAGCAATCGAGTAGAGATAGGGGAAAAGGGGAACAAGGCAACCGTGAGTACTCATCCAAAGTACTGCAAGCAAGGAACTACACTACATATGCAACATTATCAAAGTAAGGCCAGATATGTGAACTGGCTGCGTAAAAGCCGTAATAGAGAGAAGGCCTAGTCCTATCGAAGACTAGCATCTTCCGAAACCACCATCTTGCAGCAAACAAGAGGGAGTAGAGTAACATAACTTAAAGTAGCAGAGTGTTATCAACCTCGCCAGAGATCCTTTCTCGACTCCTCGAGAAAGAAATCCTGAGCCATACTATCCAGCTTATCATCGCAATCCATTGCTCATATCCATGTCTCATCTCAAGTATCCAGTTCTAGTTGTATCGATCGATACAACTCCAAGTGTCCGCTATCAGAGGACAGGCTATCGACAGATGTTTTCTTCACTGCAGGGTGCACCAACTTACCCACCACGCCGCTTAACTCCGCCGGACACACTTTCTGTGGTCATGCCCGCCTCGCCAAACAATACGCCGCAACCCGACCTAGGCTTAATAGAGAGGCCAGCACGCCGGACTAAACCTATGCCCCTGTGGGTCATGGGCCATCTCCCCGAACTCCTCAAGACGCTATGAGGGCGGCGGTGAGCGACCTAGCTACCTTCCCGAAAGGGCGGAGCTACCAGTCCAACCCGCGCCGCGCTCCGCCGACGCCTAATAAGCTTCGCTGATGTATACGACGCAGAACGCCCATACTTAGCCCACGGATGGTTAGTGCTATCAGCCGAGGCCCTCGGATCAAATATCCAAATCGTAGTGGATTAGGAACGCGGTAACAAGCGAGACTCACGAAGATGTGACCCGCTGCCCGCCTCGAGGACTTGCGGCAAGGGCTAGGAATGCCCGCCACGCCGTAATTATCTCGCGGCACCTCCAAGTCAACCCGCTCCACATCACTGCATTACACGCTGGTACCCTCGTGGTCGAACCCGCCTTTCCAAGTAACAAATGGTAAAAGTCCAAGTAACCGTGAGTCCAAACATCAAGGGAAACCCGAGGAATCACCCCGTGAATTCCACTCAATGTAGTCATCAAGGTGAACATAAGAGGATTCACCCCGAGGTCCACACTTGAGGGGTTGCACGACGAGTCGATCGAAGTGGTTAAGGAGGAAATCACCCTCGATGACCACAACCGGATAGCTATACTACAGGTTAATATCGAAGTGTCAGAGGTTTCACCCTCAGACTCGATAGTAACCTAGTAGTGTCGAGCAACTAAGGGAAGTGATGTGCGTGTCGGGCTCTGGTCTTCGATCCCGCTGATCGGTCTTCAATGATGAAGCAGGGCAACAAGGACAAGGTGGGGTCACCGATGGGTCTCTAACCAACCTATACTAAGCAGTTTAGGATAAGCGGTAGGTAACAATAGCAAGTTACAATAAACAAAGGCTATGCAATGTAATAGGAGCAAACAATAACAAGAATAAAATCTAATGCAAGCATGAGAGAATGGAATGGGCGATATCGGGATGATCAAAGGGGGGCTTGCTGGTTGCTCGGCAAGAGAGAGGGTCGCCAAGATCGTTGCCGAATCGGCACCGCAGCGGCGTCGGCCTCGTAGTTCACCAAGAGAAGAGGGGAAGAAACAATGAATACACGGTAACAGATGCATAACGATGCATGACATGCCAAGAAGCGATGCTAGGCGTGTTCTAACGTGGTAAGAGGGGTACCGTTTAGGGGAAAGCATCCGAAGTTATCCTGTCTCCGGACGTCTGTCGATGATGATGAACCGGAGGAGAAAGTTTGCAGGTTCGATAGGTTAGAGACATGTGGTGGACGAACGGATCGCGATCCGTAATCGCCTCGCTCGCTCGAGCAACTTTCATGTTGAAATTATTTTAATCCGGATTACGGATTAAAAGTTATGATTTATAAAAGGTTTTATTAATTTCGGAATTTTAATTAATTATTTAATTAAATTGAATTTGCATTTATGACATCAAGATGATGTCATGCCGACGTTATCATCAACAGGTTGACTAAGTCAACCCGGCTGTGTGGGTCCCGCATGTCATACACTATTAGCTTAATTAACCTAATCGATTAATTAACCTTAGTTAATTAAGTTAATTAAGTTAATTAATAATTAGTGTTAATCAATTCAGAATTAATTAGTTTAATTAATTACCCAATTAATTAATTAATGATTAGGTTAATTAATCCAGATTAATTAGTTTAATTAATTACTCAATTAATTAATTAATTAATTGTTTAGTTAATTAGTTTAGTTCCTTTTATTTCCTTTCTTTTAGTTTCGTTTTATTAAAACATTCTTTTCGTTTTTGGGGTGGGGCCCCACGACAATGGCCTGAGGCCAAACAGGCATGGGCGTCTGGGCGATCTGGGCCGCTCGATTCGGGCACTAACCTGCCGATCGGGGCGACCCAGCGGATCGGATGCTGGGTGGGCGGCAGGCACTGGCGCACCCATGGGCAAGCAGCGGCGCCATGAGGGGAGGCGCGACGGGCGGGCATGGGCTCGGCCGGCCGAGCGCCAGCGAGAGAAGGGGGGACGAGGTTGGTCGGGAAGGCGAGGCGCCGAACGAGGGGAGGGAGCGAGGGTCTGGGGCGCTAGGGCGCCCGAGGTCTGGAATGGGGGCCGCCAGTGGAGTGGGCCGAGGCCACGGGGCCGGATCCGCAGGGGGGAGGAAGGAGGGTTCGGGGAGGGGGCGGTCAGGCTGGGCGGCCGGAGCCGGGGAACCGAGGGGGACCGAGGAGGCGCCACTGGCGGGATCGAGCCGAGCCGGGCCGACGGGAAGAGGGAGGAGAGAGGGGGGCCTCACAATGTGAGGCAGGGCCTCGGCCGGTGGGCTCGGTAGAGGTCGGGCAGGCCGGCGGGAGGAGGCCGGGAGGCGCCCATGAGGGTGGCGAGGCCGAGCCGGACCATGGTGGCGGCCGCCGGCCTGGGGGGGCCGAGGGAGGGAGGGAGCTCCCGGGCGAGGAGGAGGAGGGAGGACCGGGGTCCGGCGGGCTGGGCGGGGGGGGGGTCGGGCAAGAGGTGGAGGACGGGGAAGTGGAGTCAGGCCTCCTCCCCGATCCAGATCGGGTCGGGAGCGAGGGGCGAAGCTGGCGTGGGGGCGAATGGGTGGGTGGCTAGGGTTAGCCACGGTGGGGGCTAAGTGGGGCGGTGGGCTGGGTGGGCGGTGGGCCGCCCAGTGGGAAGGGGATGGGCCAAAGGAGTGGGGAGGGGCACTGGTTGGTGGAGGGGGTTATCCCCTCATTGTTTTATTTTCTTTTCTTTTTCTTTTATTATTTTTCAAAACCTGTTTTATTTCATTTGCATAGATTTAGAAAATTTCAGAAAAGGGGGGGTTTGTTGCACTATAAACACCTAGGCATTTAACTGCACACTCCGGACATTTTAGTTTAAAATTTTGAAAACTTTCACTGCTTGCTTGACTTTGAATTTGAAAGATTCAACCGACGCGAGATTAATAGCAAGAATCGAGGTGACGGTCTCATTAACGCGGGATTATCAGAAGCGTAATCACCCAAGGCCACAATTCTCCTCCATTACAAGAAATCTCGCCCCGAGATTTAAGAGGGGAGCAAGAGGGAAAGGTCTGGTTACGAAAACCTAACGGATCTTCTCAAGGAGCTAATCCTTTCGCTGATGTCTTCCACCCTTTATTCCGATGCATCATGATAAATGGGTCATCATTTCTTCGAACTCTATCGTATTTACGAAAGGTAAGGGCAGCTCATCGCGACATAATGCTTTTAAGGGAAACAAACTGGGTTAACCCATGAATTAGTATAAAATTAACTCTCGAGTTGAACATTTGAAAACCTCGAGAGTAAGGTAAGAAGGCACCATAATAGGCTCCAAGCGGGTGAGAAGGGGGGTTCGGAGTAGCGAGAGTAAGTATCGCGTCTGATACCAGAATAGATCACTATGACGGTGGCCCGTGAATTACATACGAGTCCACGGGAGGGATAACTTTGTGAACAGGGGGGTGTACAGGGGAGTCAGGTTTCGATCCTGTGACCTGTGGGTTATGGGCCCACCATGTGGTTAAAAGTAGTAGGTTGTTGACATCCGCACGATCATGTAAGCAAGGCAAGTCGAGAAGAGTCTCGAGGGTCATGTCGGCAACAACATAGGTACTAAGGGCGAGGGACTAAGAGAACCATTTTCCCGCCGTTGAACGAGGCGGACCAAGAGGCAAGGTTCTCGCCCATCGGTGGTTACCGAATGTCATCAACAAATAGTAATAGGGCCTTACTTACAGAGTGGTATAACGAGGTGCTTACCTAAGCAGGGGTTATCACCGCTAGATTATATATATCCCAAGAAAGGTTCAAACAACCAATGGAAAGTAAAATATGATTATCATATTGAATGTAACAATGGAAAGGAAAATGTGTTTAAACACATATTTCGTGGATATACCCTTACCAAGGATAAGCAGAGCATGATATCCATGACAGGATATAATTTAGAAAACCCTTTAGGTAAGGGGGAAGAAATTTCATGACATTACCCATACAACGGTGTTCGGATAATTTGAGCAAGAAACATTTAGCATTGGGCTTTGAATGTTCTTGTTGAAAATCAGAGTACCACAGACATGTTTCGAGATAGCATTGACATGGTCTTCGTGTGAAGATCGACTTTGGAATCACGAAGGATTCATCAGAATAACTGGTTGAAACAGATACAATTCCTCATGGATGAAAGGATGATCCTGCTGAAAAGGATTCTATAATGATAGGTCCTCCACCGGGGGGTGCTAGGCATGACATCATGCTACCGGTTCATCAAAGGACCAATAACATAACTCTTGGAAAGTTGTCCCAACCATCATATCGGACCGAGATTCAGATCCGATTGGTGTCGGATACCTCGGACTTAGGATACCGAGAAGAAAAGGTGCAACGAAATTGACGAGATGACATTGTAAGATTCTCGGGGAAATGAACTATGAAGTTATTCCCGTTAACAAGAGTCCATCATTAGCCCAAGGAGAGGTCAAGGAGGTGTCTGGTGATCTCAACGGCAATTCACCGAGATTCCCAAAAGATAGACTCCCACATTAAAGTAAACAAGGAGATAACATTTGTCGGAACAAATGATACTAGGAAATATGCTCGAGGAAAACATACTCAAGTAAACATTGGTTGAAAGGTGCGCCCGATGGGTTGGGTTGCACGACCAATGTCAGAATGGTGACACAATAATCGATAGGCTAAGAATTTCACTTCAAAGCAAGAGGCTTGCTAGAAGGGCAGAATCCAACAGCACCGTCCACTTGCTGGTACACCGGTTGGAAGTAACACGGGGACCAAGAAAGAATGGTGATGGTGAGAAGCATCTCAATACCAAGAATTTCTTAAGAGGTGGAGCAGTCCTCACAACATCCTTGATATTTAACAGATGGTAATACTCCAAGGTAGAGAAGAACGATTGCTGGGTAGCAAGGAACTCAAGGTATAACACCAAACATGAACAAGCTTGTGTTGGTGGGAAGGCAATAAAGGGATCGATGATAGTACAATTCATCGAGGGCAAGGATGGTATTTCTCATCAAGAATTCCATTTATATCCTGGATGAGCTCAGAATGTTGACGAACACGGCACCTTTGTCGCGAGAGTTCATGAAGATGTAATCGACCGACGATGACATCAAGTCCAAGTAATGATGAAGTGAAAGGTTATTAGAACCAAGGTACGACACAAACTCGAAACCAAGCTTGATGTTCAAGGCGAAACGATATGTCGATGAGGATCGACGAAGGTCAGCCTCGTCGAAAATTGTGCCCGTGAAGAAGGAACGGTAGTACCGATAAAATCATCACGACAACGATATAGCCAAACAGGCTAGGAATGGCGGATCGGATTCAATCTCGCACTTATAGAAGCTATCGAAGAGTTGTTGAACCGTAAAGCGGACTCGGTTCGCCATCGTGTCTTTGAGTGTTTAAATAACTCGAGCCCGTGAAAAATTGGAAACAAGTGGGAAGGTAGCACTTGATGAAGAACTCATAAGAGGTTATGTAGTTCCATGCTAATCTCGAGATACCTGGGGGGTCTCTCAAAGTTATTGAATAAGAAGGATGCCGACGGTAAAATCCAATAATGGACCCGATGGTCCACCAGGGTCCGACGCGAGCACCAAAGATTTAACCAGAGGAAGAAGAATGCAAGGAGTTCAGATCATAGAAACAACTGACTAACTCAATTGTCAAAAGCAAAGGAATTATGATTCCTAAATCAAGGGGGGGTCAGAAGCAATGCTCTGATTTAGGGATGGATAAGTTGAATAGCCTTAGGGTACAATCAACGATAATTGGATTGATCAAGAACCAATTCCAGATAAAGGAATGGCAGCTCAGCCGGAAAAGTAACCTATAAGGATCAATGATGATTGCGGGTATTCGCAAACATATTGAGTCACAGACCCCAAAATGATAATGACAAGGAATGTCAATAAGATTACGAGACTTATGGGATTAACCATAATGCAAGCAAGTTAAGAATTTCAAGAGCCAAAGGCTCCAGAGGATGTTCGAAGATCGAATAGTATTTTAAAGACTTTGTGAAACACATGAACAAATGGGGTTGAGCGGATACCGACAAGTGCGAGGATTTATTTGAAGGGGTATTCATGTAGTAAGGAACTGCTAGGCAAGAGGCACAAAGTATTCTCGAACAATAGAGAAAACTTCGGGTATCTTGTAACAACGAGATCAATGGGGATGATCGTATGAATTGCAAGTGTAAGTAGTCATCCATACGGATTTATCGGTGGCCGGGAATAGCAAAAGTGATGGGCACAAAGTCTCGAGAGATCATCGAGAGTATCTCCGAATCTTCCGATTAGCGTATTTATCATCTCAAGTGAAAGGCTCTCCGGAGAAGGTACTTGCAGAACCTAAAGTTAGTTTTGTTTTTAGTAAATTCATTTAACCGAATAGAAGAGAGTTCGTAACCCCGAGTAAAGATCGAGGAGTAAAAGATCCTAATTCCACCCCATGGCGACGCAGCCCATAAGACACACAGCCATGTTAGTAAAAGTTTTGCAATGTCTAGACTCGACTTCGCCAAGGAGTTGGAAAGGATTCTACAGCAATGGCTCGATATTAATCTCAGACGCCCTCGGTTCAATCGTACACTAATCATGCACGCAAATGTGTACGATCAAGATCGAGGACTCACGGAAGATATCACAACACAACTCTACAAATAAAATAAGTCATACAAGCATCATAATACAAGCCAGGGCCTCGAGGGCTCGAATACAAGTGCTCGATCATAGACGAAGTCAGCGGAAGCAACAATATCTGAGTACGTATATAAGCTAAACAAGGTGCCATAAGATGGCTAGCACAAACCGGGATACAGATCGAAGAGGACAGCCTCCCGCCTGGGATCCTCCTAGGTCACTCCCGGTCGCCGCCGCTGGCTGTACGTAGTAGTAGGCGCCCGAGTAGTAGTCGCCATAGGCGGTGGCGCTCGATCCTGGCTCCATCGTCTCGATTGCAGCAATCGAGTAGAGATAGGGGAAAAGGGGAACAAGGCAACCGTGAGTACTCATCCAAAGTACTCGCAAGCAAGGAACTACACTACATATGCAACATTATCAAAGTAAGGTCAGATATGTGAACTGGCTGCAGAAAAGCCGTAATAGAGAGAAGGCCTAGTCCTATCGAAGACTAGCATCTTCCGAAACCACCATCTTGCAAAGAAACAAGAGGGAGTAGAGTAACATAACTTAAAGTAGCAGAGTGTTATCAACCTCGCCAGAGATCCTTTCTCGACTTCGCGAGAAAGAAATCCCAGAGCCATACTATCCAGCTTATCATCGCAATCCATTGCTCATATCCATGTCTCATCTCAAGTATCCAGTTCTAGTTGTATCGATCGATACAACTCCAAGTGTCCGCTATCAGAGGACAGGCTATCGACAGATGTTTTCTTCCGCAGGGTGCACCAACTTACCCACCACGCCGCTTAACTCCGCCGGACACACTTTCTGTGGTCATGCCCGCCTCGCCAAACAATACGCCGCAACCCGACCTAGGCTTAATAGAGAGGCCAGACGCGGACTAAACCTATGCCCCTGTGGGTCATGGGCCATCTCCTCGAACTCAAGACGCTATGAGGGCGGCCGGTGAGCGACCTAGCTACCTTCCGAAAGGGCGGAGCTACCAGTCCAACCCGGTAGCGCCGCTCGATCACGACGCCTAATAAGCTTCGCTGATGTATACGACGCAGAACGCCCATACTTAGCCCACGGATGGTTAGTGCTATCGTGCCGAGGCCCCTCGGATCAAATATCCAAATCGAGTGGATTAGGAACGCGCGGTAACAAGCAGAGACTCACGAAGATGTGACCCGCTGCTCGCCTCGAGGACTTGCGGCAAGGGCTAGGAATGCCCGCCACGCCCGTAATTATCTCGCGGGCACCCTCCAGTCAACCCGCTCCACATCACTGCATTACACGCTGGTACCCTCGGGGTCGCACCCGCCTTTCCAAGTAACAATGGTAAAAGTCCAAGTAACCGTGAGTCCAAACATCAAGGGGAAACCCGAGGAATCACCCCGTGAATTCCACTCAATGTAGTCATCAAGGTGAACATAAGAGGATTCACCCCGAGGTCCACACTTGAGGGGTTGCACGACGAGTCGTGATCGAAGTGGTTAAGGAGGAAATCACCCTCGATGACCACAACCGGATAGCTATACTACAGGTTAATATCGAAGCGTCAGAGGTTTCACCCCAGACTCGATAGTAACCTAGTAGTGTCGAGCAACTAAGGGAAGTGATGTGCGTGTCGGGGCTGGTCTTCGATCCCGCTGATCGGGTCTTCAATGATGAAGCAGGGCAACAAGGACAAGGTGGGGGTCACCGATGGGTCTCTAACCAACCTATACTAAGCGCTTTAGGATAAGGTGTAGGTAACAATAGCAAGTTACAATAAACAAAGCTATGCAATGTAATAGGAGCAAACAATAACAAGAATAAAATCTAATGCAAGCATGAGAGAATGGAATGGGCGATATCGGGATGATCAAAGGGGGCTTGCCTGGTTGCTCGGCAAGAGAGAGGGTCACAAGATCGTCGTCGAATCGCCACCGCATGGCCGGCCTCGTAGTCTACCAAGAGAAGAGGGGAAGAAACAATGAATACACGGTAATGATGCATAATGATGCATGACATGCCAAGAAGCGATGCTAGGCGTGCCCTAACGTGGTAAGAGGGTACCGGTTTAGGGGAAAGCATCCGGAAGTTATCCTGTCTCCGGACGCCTGTCGCCGATGATGAACCGGAGGAGAAAGTTTGCAGGTTCGATAGGTTAGAGACGGTGGTGGACGAACGGACCGCGATCCGGAATCGCCTCGTCGCTCGAGCAACTTTCATGTTGAAATTATTTTAATCCGGATTACGGATTAAAAGTTATGATTTATAAAAGGTTTTATTAATTTCGGAATTTTAATTAATTATTTAATTAAATTCGAATTTGCATTTATGACATCAAGATGATGTCATGCCGACGTTATCATCAACATGTGGTTGACTAAGTCAACCCCGACAGTGGGTCCCGCATGTCATACACTATTAGCTTAATTAACCTAATCGATTAATTAACCTTAGTTAATTAAGTTAATTAAGTTAATTAATAATTAGTGTTAATCAATTCAGAATTAATTAGTTTAATTAATTACCCAATTAATTAATTAATGATTAGGGTTAATTAATCCAGGATTAATTAGTTTAATTAATTACTCAATTAATTAATTAATTAATTGTTTAGTTAATTAGTTTAGTTCCTTTTTATTTCCTTTCTTTTAGTTTCTGTTTTATTAAAACATTCTTTTCGTTTTTGGGGGTGGGGCCCCCACGACAGTGGCCCAGGGCCAAACGGGCGCGGGCGACGCTGGCGCGCTGGCGCCGCTCGATTCGGCACGACCCTGCCCGGTTGGGGCGACCAGTATGGGGAGGCTGGGCGGCTGGAGGCTGGCTGGGCCATGCCTGGCCTGGCGGCCAGCAGCGGGCCACGAGGGGAGGCGACGGCAGGATGGTAGCAGGCTTGGCGGCCGGGCCAGCGAGAGAAGGTGGGAACGAGGGTTGGTCGGGAAGGCGAGGCGCGAACGAGGGGAGGGAGCGAGGGCTCGGGCGCTTAGGCGCCCGGCATGAGGCCTGGAACGCTTGCTGGGCGCCGAGTGAGTGGGCCGAGGCCACGGGCCGGATCCGCAGGGGGTGAGGAAGGAGGGGTTCGGGAGGGGGCGGCGGGCTGGGCGGCCGGAGCGGGAACCGGAGGGGACCGGAGGAGGCGCCATGCAAGGGATCTGCCGAGTCGGTCGCCGACGGGAAGAGGGAGGAGAGGGGGCCTCACAATGGGGCAGGGCCTCGGCCGGTGGGCTCAGTGTAGGTCGGGCAGGCCATGGGAGGAGGCCGGGAGGCGTGCCCATGAGGGGATGGCGAGGCCGAGCCGGACCATGGTGGTCGCCCGGCCTGTGGGGGCTGAGGGAGGGAGGGAGCTCCTGGGCGGCGAGGAGGAGGAGGAGGACCGGGGGGGGGTCCAAGGGTGGCGGGCCAAGTGGGGGTCACATGAGGTGGAGGACGGCGGGAAGTGGTGGTCTGGCCTCACCGATCCAGATCGGCCGGGAGCGAGGGGGGCGAGGAAGGTGTGGGGGGGGCGAATGGGTGGGTGGCTAGGGTTAGCCACCTGGGGGGGGGGGGGGTGGGGGTGGGCGGTGGGCGGTGGGCCGCCCAGTGGAAGGGGATGGGCCAAAGGGGAGGGGAGGGGTCACTGGTGGGCGAGGAGGGTTATCCCCTCGCTGTTTTATTTTCTTTTCTTTTTCTTTTTATTATTTTTCAAAACCTATTTTATTTCATTTGCATAGATTTAGAAAATTTCAGAAAGGGGGGGGGGGGTTTGTTGCACTATAAACACCTAGGCATTTAACGCACACTCCGGACATTTTAGTTTAAAATTTTGAAAACTTTCACTGTTTGCTTGACTTTGAATTTGAAAGATTCGAACCGACGCGAGATTAATAGCAGTAACCGAGGTGACGTGTCCTCATTAACGCGGGATTACTGTAGCGTAATCACCCGGGCGTCACAACTGAGGCAAAAAAGACAGACTACTTTTTTTGAGAGAAAAAGACGAGCTACTATAGGAGTGTGAGTCCAAATCATGAACATGAAGCCACATCTTCACTGCATTCCAAACTCTGAGGTTGTATCTGCACTCAAAACGGAGATGAAGTCATGTTCACAGATTTTCTAGAGTTTCACCATCATCAGAGAGTGAGACGGTCCACTATCAAAATTTGACTATGAATAACCACCCAACTGAAGAATTTGCATTTAAGTGGCGCCCATACTTTCCACGCCACGGGATTGATAATGGTAGACGTAACGCCGACAATTTCAGCCTTGAAGGTTAATTTCGTAGAGTAGGTACCATTAGGCGTGAAATTTCCATCTTACCAAATCACTAGATCCATGGGGAGAAATGCACATGATATTATTTTTCTTCCAAAGTGCATCAAACTATTGGATGTGAGTCCAGTTAAATCTCTCCTTCAGAGCTCTTGGAGGAAATTATGATAGATTGGGATCAATGAAACAACTCGTTGCTACAGGGGTAAACCGTTTTGTGAGAAGTTACCTTAGGTTTGTGGTGTGGGTGTGTGGTGTTGTGATCCTGTTCACATGTTTGCACAAGCCTCTCGTAAATTTTAACTTTTTTTATATAAAATCTATGGTATACCCTTTAACGTACTCTTGAAATAATGTCAAGTTAAGTACATGTTGCAGACTTTTAAAGTTGCCTAGTGGTTGTCCTCCATTGCCTTCCGAAGCATTTCTTCAAATGGAATAGCCCGTAGACATTAGCAGCTAGATCTCTTGGTCTAATACCATTCAACCAAAAAGATTCCTAGAATCTTGCTGTCACTCTGTCGCACATAGTGACAATCATGTCGGCTGCGATAAGGTCACTATAATAGTTAGAGTGTGTTGTAGTAATAATCCTTTACATTGACATTTTTCACCCAAATTGCCTCAATTTTACAAATATTGATCTGGATTACTCCATTTAACGAAACTTCTATCAGTTTTTACCTCATTTAGCAAAAAAATAAGTTTTTACCCATTTATCAATCTACCATGTACATCTCGTCCACCAGGTACACATGGCGTGCCACTTCGTTTTTTTCTCCTGGTGTATTTTTCTGCACGTGAGCCATTCGAACATATTTTTCTATCACGGAAGTCAAATGTATCTGTGCACCACTTTGTGACCTAATGAGCTCCCTCTTCACTTCATTCAAATCCTTGTTCATTTCTTCCACCTAATTTTTCATCAAGCTACTTGCTTTCCGGTGCTGCATCATACTAGACATTGTTGGGGATCGTTGCAGAAATTAAAAAATTTCTACGCATCACCAAGATCAATCTATGGAGTTTACTAGCAACGAGAGGGGAGTGCATCTTCATACCTTTGAAGATCGCGATGCGGAAGCGTTGCAAGAACGCGGTCGGTGGAGTCGTACACGAAGCGGTTCAGATCGCGGCCGAATCCGATCTAAGCACCGAACAACGGTGCCTCCGCGTTCAATACACGTGCAGACCGGTGACGTCTCCCGCGCCTTGATCCAGCAAGGAGAGAGGGAGAGGTTGGGGAAGACTCCGTCCAGCAGCAACACAACGGCATGGTGGTGGTGGAGGTGCGTGGCACTCCAGTAGGGCTTCGCCAAGCACTGCGAGAGACGAGGAGGGAGAGGGGTAGGGCTGTGCCAAGAGAGAGGGAGACTCGTGTCTCTGGCAGCCCCAAAACCCCCACTATTTATAGGAGGAGGGGAGGAGGGTGCGCCCCCTCTAGGTTTCCCACTCTAGGGGGTGCGGCAGCCCTAGATGGGATTGGAGGGGACGGCCAAGAGGGGGAGAGAGGGGGGCGCGCCCTAGGGTGGGCCTTTAGGCCCATCTGTGCCTAGGGTTTCCCCTTCTCCTCCTAGCTGCGCCTTGGGCCTTGGTGGGAGGCGCACCAGCCCACTCAGGGGCTGGTCCCTTCCCACTCTTGGCCCATGCATGCCTCCGGGGCTGGTGGTCCCTCCCGGTGGACCCCCGGAACCCTTCCGGTGGTCCCGGTACATTACCGGTGATGCCCGAAACACTTTTGGTGGCCAAAACCTCACTTTCTATATATTATTCTTTACCTCCGGACCATTCTGGAACTCCTCGTGACGTCCGGGATCTCATCCGAGACTCCGAACAACATTCAGTAACCACATACAAACTTTCCCTATAACCCTAGCGTCACCAAACCTTAAGTGTGTAGACCCTATGGGTTCGGGAACTATGCAGACATGACCGAGACATTTCTCCGTCCAATAACCAATAGCGGGATCTGGATTCCCATGTTGGCTCCCACATGTTCCACGATGATCTCATCGGATGAACCACGATGTCAAGGATTCAATCAATCCCGTATATGATTCCCTTTGTCTACCGGTATAACACTTGCCCGAGATTCGATCGTCGGTATACCGATACCTTGTTCAATCTCGTTACGGCAAGTCTCTTTACTCATTCCGTAGCACATTATCCCGTGACCAACCCCTTAGTCACATTGAGCTCATTACGATGATGTCTTACCGAGTGGGCCCAGAGATACCTCTCCGTCATACAGAGTGACAAATCCCAGTCTCGATTCGTGCCAACCCAACAGATACTTTCGGGATACCCAAGAAGTACCTTTATAGCCACCATTCACGTTGTGACATTTGGCACACCCAAAGTACTCCTACGGTGTCCGGAGTTGCACAATCTCATGGTCTAAGGAAAAGATACTTGACATTAGAAAAGCTTTAGCGCATTTAACTACACGATCTTGTGCTATGCTTAGGATTGTCATGTCCATCACATCATTCTCCTAATGATGTGACCCCGTTATCAATGACATCCAATGTCCATGGTTAGGAAACCGTAACCATCTATTGATCAACGAGCTAGTCAACTAGAGGCTCACTAGGGACATGTTGTGGTCTATGAATTCACACATGTATTACGATTTCTGGATAACACAATTATAGCATGAACAATAGACAATTATCATGAACAAGGAAATATGATAATAACCATTTTATTATTGCCTCTAGGGCATATTTCCAACAGACATAACTCCATCGATGCTTTGTATGGCAAAAGAACATTCAGAGGAGCTATCTGCAGCCTAAAATCATTTTAAAAGGGGTAAAGAAGTGGCAACACTTTCACTAAATGGGGTAATCTAGACGAGAAGTTGTTAAATGGGGTAATTAGTGTCAAAAAATATGAAAATAGGCATAAAACTAAAATCCACTCTAATAATTATAGCACATGGAACCCAAAATAATGCAAGTTCTCAAAGGGTTTTGTCCATTGATGCCAAAGCCATTGCGATCAACGGGTAGTTTCACGAACTTGTCCAAGTTAAGGATACCTAGACTCTCGAGCTCCATCGGAAGAGACAAATCACCTCTAGTTAGCTTTCAGTTTACCTTATGTGAGTTTAGTACAATGATCCATAGGAAGGCTACTCTGAACTTATAAATGTTTTCTTTAACCTTGACCAAAATGTCAAGTTGAGTGAAGTGAGATGATAAATGGTTTGCGACGTTAGCATGAACTTCACAAGAACTTTGCGACCAACCGTGGCAGTGTGTATTCCACTCTAGGCCGCACGCTCGTAGGCGACTTTGCCCTCGAGGTGATGAAGATCAATTACTTACATGCATGACAGAGAGAGCAATGCTAGGGTATCTTATCAGTAAGTTGAAGCAGGCATCAGAAAATCATGAAGGACGTCGTCTATGACAATCTTGTTTCAACAAATAGGTGTGACAACTTCTTTTGAAAATTTAAGTGTAGAACCATTGTCTCGCCAAAGTGAGTTAGGATGCTTGAAGAACATTTAATGTCCCTTTTAGGGTCTTTGATTTACATATTCTCTTTTTTCGCGAATACGCAGTCTCACATGCAAGAACATAACTGGGCTGAGCATGATCGAGGGAAACAATTATATGACCACTCGGTATCCTAAGGCTACTTCTCAGGGAGCAATGCGTTAAATCCATGCGCCCCATTAGATCCCCACAACGACCTTGCCTCCTCTTTGATACTCTGGGTGAAGCGTGCGATCAAGGGATGCTTGGCATCAAACACACATGCATTGGATGTCTTCTAGATCCACCATGTCGTGAGGATGATCATGGAGGAAAGGCCCTTGCATTGTCACGACAGGCTATGAGCCAATGGATGTCGCCCACCATCCGAATAAGGAATCATCTACGCTTGGAGAGGAGGTGTGGTAGCGCAGGACTAGGCAAGAGTTTCGTGCCAAACATGACTTTTAAATGCCGAAATAGAAAAATAAATAGAGATTCATATGTGAATATGAAGTGTCATTGCCATGTTTAATAGTACTAGCATATCGGATTGCACGTATGTTTGATTGTGCACAGAAAAGCAAGGATTCTTCACACGAGTTTTAAGTGGATATTTTTTCTGTGAATCTAGTACAAATGAAATGAAATGAATTAACAAGGATTGTGCAAAGTTGCAAACCTATATGAATCAAACAACGAATGCATGGAAACAAATCTCAATGAATAAAATTCTTTAAAATTTCGTTTAGTAGTAGTAATAATTATTTGAATCAAAGAGGTCTTTGTTGGGGCGGCCGAGCCATCAGCATATAGGAGGTGCGTACAGTCATCAGTATGTAGAGAGAATAACATCGTTGGTGGAGCACGCACGCACACGCACGGCTGGTGGCGCGGAGCGAAAATTCCTGTTCTTCGTCAAGCGGACGTGGCGGATAGGAGCTACACGTCTCGCCATGGCCCGCGCCCTGCGGTCCAGCGCGCCCAACCCAGGTCGGCTTGCGTTCATTTTTCTGACGGGTCAGGTCGGCGTCTGTTCTGTTGGCGCGGTTTCTGTGTGCGCAGTCCTGCTGTGTCCTGTGTGCGCCCGCCAGCACCAGGCCGCTACGGGACGAAAGGCACCTCACGTCCCTGGGCTCGCAACGTGACGGGGCGGTCTGGTGTCTCGCGGCTTCCACACTACGGCTGAGCAAGCGGAGGCCGTCGAGGCTGACGAGCGGCGGGATTGCATCCGCGCCGGACAGGCCTCGAGCACCAGCCTGGCGAGCGGCGGGATGGATGTCTCCCCGGTGCACGGGACGGACCAGCGGACAGGTTCCAGCTTGCAAGCGCGCCGGAGCGGTTGGCGGCTAGTCGGAAGCCGGCGAGCGCCGCAACGTCGCCAGCGAGGAGCAGTTATGCGTGTGCACGTACGCGTGCACGCTATACCTCTCTGCTGCGCTGAGCTAGGTAGCGTATGTATGCCGTATGCTGCCTACGATCGAGCCTAAAAGTTTTTTTGTCCTGTTTGTCAAAGCATAAAACTAAAACTACCTCATCGTGCGTCGCTTTGGTGACCGGCCTATACGCAAATCCGGTCACTAGCTCTCCTCATAAAAAAATATCTGGTTGCTAGCTACCCGTACAAGGAACCTGGTCGCTAGCTTTTTTTAGAAAACAAAATGATCGCTAGTGTTAAATCGACTTGTTAGCTTTTGCCTCTGATCATTATACATTTACAAGGACATCTCCCATAGCTAGCTTATAGGCTACCAACGATTTATTTTATGTTTTCCTATTGGTTTTTGCGTTTTTCACTATTATATTTTACAATTAATTTTCAGTAAAGAACAAAATTTCATCAACACATATTTCAAAAACATGTTCACGAATTTACATAAGTATTTTTGAACTATAAAAATGCTAATGAATACCAAAAATGTCCTAATATATGGTGAACAATGCTTTAATATATGATGACCATTTTTGAATACACACTCAATACACACTGAACATAGTTTTTACATGAACTTTTTATATACGATGAACTAAAAGCTTAACTTTTTATATACATTGAACTAAAAGCTAACAGGAAAAACAAAAATAGATAAAATAGATAAATAAGAAGAGAAAAAAGTAAACACATTTTGATTTGCTTTTAAAAATTGATCAACATGAACAATTTTAGAAAATGAACTAATTTACAAATTTTGTAACATGTATTGAAACTTGTTAATTTATGGACAAACAAAAAATTACCAGAATATGAAAAAAATGAGATCAACTTTTGAAAAATAGAAAAATAAAAAGGAGATGAAAATGATAAATAAAAAAACAGAAGAAACATGAAGAAAATGAAACAAAACAAAAAAAGGTATCCTAGCTACTTGGACCGGCTCATCTGCAGTTTGTTCGCTGACTAGGGTGGACTTGAAACTAGGGAAAAAATGTTGGACCCCTAATGGCAAGTCAAGGGTGGACTCTCAATTGGGAATAAAAAAGGTCAGGCGCCAGTTGCGAGTCGAGTTTGGACTTGCAACTGAGGACAAAATGGTTGGACCCTAATTGCGAGTCAAGGGTGGACTTGCAGCTCGGACTAGAAATGGTCGAGCCCTAGTTGCAAGTCGACGGTGGACTTGCAACTGGGGAAAAATGTCGGCCCAGTTGCGAATCGAGGGTGGACTCGCAATTGGGACTAAAAAATGTCGGGCACCAGTTGCGAGTAAAGGGTGAACTTGCAACTCAGTCAAAAAGATTGAGCTCTAGTTGCGAGTCGAGGGTGAACTTGCAACTTAGACAAAAAATGTTGGGCCCCAGTTGTGAGTCGAGAACGAACTTGCATTTCTGACAAAAAAGTTGGACCCTAGTTGTGAGTCGAGGGTGGACTTGCAACTCGGACAAAAAAGGTTGGGCCCTAGTTGCGAGTCGAGGACGAACTTGCAACTCGAAAAAAAAAATGTTGGACCCTAGTTGCGAGAAGAGAGTGGACTTGCAACTCGAACAAAAAAGGTTGGGCCCCAGTTGCAGGTCGAGGACGCACGTGCAACTCTGACAAAAAGGTTGTGCCCTAGTTACGAGTCAAGGGTGGACTTGCAACTCGAAAAAAAAGTGTTGGGCCCCAATTGCGAGTCGATGGTGGACTTGCAACTTGAAAAAAAAGTCTAGCCCCATTTGCGTCGAGAGTGGACTTGCAACTAGGACAAAAATGGATTGGCCACAGTTGGACTTTCAATTGGAAAGAAAAGGCCGGACCCCAGTTATGGGTCGAGGGTGGACTTGCAATTAGGAAAAAAATATTGAGACCCAATTGCGAGTTAGGAGTGCAATTGCAACCAGGAAAAAAAGTCAGGCCCGGCTGCGACTAAAGGATGGATTGCAACTGGGACAAAAAAGGGCCAGCTCCGAGTTACAAGTCGAGGGGGTTATTGCAACTAGGACAAAAAGGTTCGGTCCCTAACTGTGAGTCGAGGGTGGACTTGCAAATAGAAAAAAAAAGTCAGGCCCTAGTTGTGAGTTGATGATAGACTTGCAACTCAGACAAAAAAAGTTTGGGTCCCAGAGTCGAGAGCGGACTTGCAATTTGGAGGAAAAAAACGTCGGGCCCGAGTTGCAATTCGAGGACGGACTTACAACTGGGACAAAAAAAGACCAGGTCCCAATTACGAGTCGAGGGTGAACTTACAACCAGGACAAAAAAATGCCAGACTCCAGTTGAGAGTCAAGGGCGAACTTGCAAATGGAACAAAAAAGAATGGGTCCTAGTTGCGAGTCAAGGGTAAGGCCAGACCCCAGTTATAAGTTGAGAGTCAACAAAAACGGAGTCGAACAGGCCTAAACCAACAACAGGATACACAATAAACAAACAACGACAAGGGAGGCGGAAGGTAGAGTTCGCAGGAAAATGACGGAACAATAAATCAAATAGTGAATTTAAAAAGTACTTATAAATTTTAAAAATCATGCATTTAAAAGACTAAAAAAAGATAAAAAAAAACAAAAGTTTAAAAAGATGGGACCTCTATTGCATGTAAGTGTGTGGTTGGACTTGCACCAAGAACAAAAAATGGACCGGGTCTCAGTTAAGGGACAAGTAGACAAAACATAACAAGGAAACACAGGAATACATCATCCAACGCCGGGAGATCAAAAGTTCACACGAAAATTACAGCAACAAGATGCAACGGTGATAATGATTAGTTGCATGACAAGGGTGCACTTGCAACATAATCTAAAAATATGTTGGGCCGAGTTGCATCTCGGTGGTTTACTTGCAACTGCGACAATAACCAAGCCTCTATATCCGAGAGAGTTTTTGCCTTGACGTTTAGCCACTTGGTTGAAAGCAACTTGTTGGTATTTGGTTTCTTGACGTGTGTATTATTTTGGTATATGGTGGGGTAGAAACCGATGCGTGGCCGTGTGTTTTTTTTGTAAATTTTTTGAACATGATTGCTTCCTTACCGTGTGCCTCTAGCCGTTTCAGGTCCGTCTGCTCCATGTGCTGTGTTCGATCATGATCTTGCTTTCCTCTCTTGCACTCTTCTACCATGCAGATTTAAAAATTTTGCTTTCCTTTCCCTGCACTGTTCTAGCATGCAATAGGTCAGCATATGGCACAAAGACTATAGCTACGTGTTTGCATTGTAGGAGCAGCACGTACGGCAGGAAGAAATGAACAGAGCGGCGGTCGTCGGTGTGCACTTACGTTTAGACGCAAGGCGGCAGAGCCGCCGCAGAGGTACTTAGTCACTTCAGGTGCCGCATGCATGCAGCCGAATTGAGCGATGCCGCGTGGGTGGGCAATCCTCCTTTGTCGCGCCTTGCTGTTTGGTGCCGTGTCGTGGCCCGCGGCTGGCACGTGTTGCTGTGTGTTTTGGAAGTCGTTTTCTTCGGCGGTTCCCTTCTTTTTCTTTTGTCCTCGATCATTCTCGACTTCTCGGCGCCGCTTGATTCGAAATTTCTGAAGCGATTGTCCCGCTATAAATACAGGTCCGTCCCTCCTGATTTGTACACAGGTTTTGTAGGTGGGAGACACGGATGGGCACTGGTCGAGCACGTGCGGCGCGCAAGGCAGCATGAGCGGTGCGTAAGGCTCCCGACCACTGCGTAAGACGGCTAGAGGATGCGCGGCGGTCCGGCCTCCGGCAGCGCAGATGAGCAGCTGGACGAGGCCGTGCATGCCGCGACCTTGCACACATGTAGCTGAACGGCGATGCCGAGGCGCCACTCCTGGCTCGACAGTGGCTGAGTGCATTTGCGGATGTGTGACGCGGCAGCCAACGCGCGGTTTCGGCCGTCTTCCGCCGCCGGCACATATCTCTCAGCCGTTCTTCATGGCAATTCTATCCTTTCTGTTCTACATCACGCCCCGACGTCGACGGATGCTTCACCGAAGCGGCTTTCATGCAGTCTTCTTTTAGAAAAAACGGCGGCACACAACGGCACGGCTGCCCGCGCGCGTTGGCGGCGGTCGCGACCAACAACAGGTGCGCAGGGTCGCTTCTCTCGGCGCGGCACCATCTGCCGGCGGCCGGCCCGACTATTCGGCAGGAGCAGCGGTCACGGTTGGCCGCCACATGAAGGTGCTCCGAGAGGCGGTTCCCCTCCACGACGACTGCCTCCTGATGTCAACTTTAGCTTGGGGCTGATTCCGCGGCACGGTGGCGGCCGTCCTCGGCCAGCACGTGGAGGTGCTTCGAGAGGCGCCTGGGACTGCTGACTGCGGTTGTGAAGATGCAGAACTAACTCAACATGGGATTCTTCTCGAGATCGATTATTGTCTTGTGCGATCCATGCATTACGATCTGCCGGGAGCACCACCAGCTTGCAAGAACTGGACGACCGGGTCGTACGCACGCAAACGTGAGACCACTCCCAGCGCTTGACATCTGGCAGTACAAATCTCAAAGCACGCAGCATCACCTTATCCAAACTGGAGACCAGATCGAGCACAGATCGACGCCCAACCTCTCCAACGCCCCCAACTCCTGCCGCCGGTGTGCTCTGCTCCGGCTGCTTACCAAATCGCCGCTGGTCATCGACGCTCAGGAAAAAAAAGCTCCTGCCGCCGGTGAGATCCGCTCCGGCTGCTCGCCACATCACCGCCGGTGTTCTCCTTGACGCTCGGCGTACTCCATTCCCCGCGTTTGTTGGCGACCCAGGTCGCGGCACCGTAGAAGCTGCTCGCCGGCGTGCTCCGCGATGCCAGCCGCTGTCCTCCTCAGCCACCCTCGCGGCGTGGCTGACGTACTATGCAGAACAAGTTCATGGAGATTTTTTGTGTGTGTGATTTGAGTTGTAAAATTTGAACAAAGGCTGCTCCTGCTTATTTTTTTTCTGAATTTTATCCCATACAAGATGTGGCATATGATGTAAACAAGATCTGCAATGTATATGTTGGTGTCCACTCTTGGCATAAGTGTGGTGTGACGTTTCCATATTCTGCTGTCAACTCTTGAATAAATGTACAGATGCATTTGCATTTGCCCTGATAATCTGATACGGTGTCAACTGTATGGCATGAACAAACATTCATGGTTTGCTACAGAGGAAAATGATAGCTTCAGTTTTATATTGCAGCAAGTAAATATCATCATTTGCCAGGTGAAATATAGACGATGGCATGTATGCTCCTTGGCCCTGTGCCGCGATGCCATCGTCGGGCGCCGTAGCCATCTTGCCGCCCCGTCGCTGACGGAATGAAAATAGATCTCGTGTCTGTTCGTTTCTTTTGGAAGATGAATCATCAAAAGCTGAGAGGACGGTGGAAACGGACCAGCTAATTCTAAGCCCGCTTGGGCTTTTTTTTTTCTGGAACTCAAGTTGGGCCGGATGTTTGGGATTGCTAGATGTCAAGCACTCGGGCTGGTCTCACGTTTGCTTTCGTACGACCCAGTCGTACCAGATTTTCTTCCCCCGCCCTAGACCGCGATGACAAGGACGGAGGTATAGTACGTGCGTGCATGCATCTCGGTGGGCAGCCAATGTGGGCGTTTTGTGATTTTTCTTCTTCTTCTTTTTACTGTTTGCATGTGGATGCGATAACTGATCTGACTCCGTCCAGGCATATCACGGTTGCCGGCTGGTGTAGTCGGTTGTGATTTCATTTATTTTTTTGTGTTTGCGTACAATGACCATGGTTGTTACGAACATTAACACATGATATGGTGTTGCGCATGTGTTTTGTTTGCCGCTTTATATATAAATATTTTTTCCAAAAAAGAGATGTTTTGATTTTTTTTGGATCGGGTATTTTGTTTACTATGTTGACATGTAGGAGTAATACATTGATGGGTATGTGTTCTCTATTCTACCAGCTGCTATTAGTTAGCTATTAATACTTGATGCTGTCATATAGTACACATTTTTGATAAATATGGTATTAAATTTCTAGAAATATTGGTTTAACTTATAGATATCAAATCAATCATTTCCCTTTCAGAGTGATGTAATCCAGAAATAAAACTAGAATGATATAGACTATAAATAAATGACCGCATTTAGCTTTAATTATTAGAAAAGTGTCTACATTGCTTGCCTTATTGTAACCCCCAAATTGCAAACGTACATTTTTTCTCTCAAATCTAAATTAGTCAAATAAAGGAAATTAGAAACTAGCATTACTATGCCGTAACATATTTCGTCATGATGCATCAACAGGCGCGGCGTGCCGCCGCGCGGGGTTCGCTAGTAAAAATAAAAGAGACGAGCTCCAGTTTGCATGTCGGTGATCGAACTAGAATAAAAAATAAAAAGGCGAACGCAGTTAGGAGTACATTTGCAGGAATTGAAAGACCAAAATGATTTGGACCCAGATGCATGTTTGTGGTCGACTTGCAACTCCAACAAGAATAATAAAAGTTCACAAGGTTCTTACATATTAGGGTTAGACATGAGAACAAAAATAAAAACAAGAAATTGGTCGTTGCCCGTCATTGTACTGTTCAGAAACTTGGCCAGGTCGCCTCTACTCCTTAGACAAAGAGTAATGGGATAGAGAGAGCGAAGAAACAGAGTCGACGAGCCAGCGGTCAGCTCTTCTCTTCAACTTATACAAAAAACATTTATCTTCAACTACGACACAGGGAAAAAAAGACCACGAAAAAATGCCTAAAAAAGAAAGACGCACTGTGTGATGGGCTGTAAAATGAACGACAGACGAGCGATACCAGACGCGCGGGACAAAACAACCCCGATCAAAGAATTGCAGAAAAATTTATAGAGACAAGACAAATGGACTGAAATTTAGATGAGACATCACACTCATCTATATGAGTTTTAACAATTTCCATACATGCTTTACTATTCCGTGGACACGTTGCATAGATGAATACAAATCAAACAACGAAAAAAATGCATGAACAATCATACGGTATATACACGCACAACGAAGATGCCTGTACACGTCATCTTATATATACGCATATCATAGTATCGCAAGGGGAAGAAAAAAGAAATGGAAATAAGACAAAAGGAATACCTCACAAACTGCAACAACTGCAGTGTATCGAGACAATACAACAATAAACAAAAAAAGAAAGAAGGCAGACACGCTTAATGCAGCTTCCTTACAGCATGTTCTGGAGACTTACTGTCAAAGCTCAGGGCAAATGGTGAGTCTTTCTAAATCGAGTGTTTTCTTCAGCCCTAATACTTCTGTTGTGACTAGGGCTGAAATATGTCAGGAGCTTCACATTGATACAGAGGCACTTTCTGATAAATACCTGGGCCTACCCGCAATGGTGGGAGCGGATAGAAGTGACTGCTTTAAGCACTTTATTGAGAGAATCAGAGAGAGGCTCAGAGGTTGGATGGAAAAACAATTGTCCACTGGAGGTAAGGAGATCCTATTGAAATCGGTGGCACAAGCAATTCCGGTGTTCGCTATGTCAGTTTTCTGCTTACCAAAAGGAATATGTAAAGAGATTACTGATTTAATTAGCCAGTTTTGGTGGGGTGATGATGAGGAACATAAGAGAATGCATTGGTATTCTTGGTGGAAACTTTGCTATCCAAAGAGTGAAGGGGGCATGGGATTCCGAGACTTATACTCATTTAACCTAGCAATGCTTTCAAAGCAATGCTGGAGGTTGCTAAACAATCCGGATTCTTTATGTGCAAAGGTATTGAAGGCGAAATACTTCCCTAATGGTAGTTTACTTCAAGCCACTTTAAAGAATGGTGCATCGTTTACTTGGCAGAGCATTATGAAGGGTTTGGAGACCTTCAAACTGGGTTATATCTGGCGTATTGGGACGGGGGAGAAAGTGAATATCTGGAACGATCCATGGGTTCCAAGCAGTGCAAATAGAAGGGTGATCACGCCGCGGGGTCACACTATCGTGTCTACAGTTAGCGATCTCATCGACCCAATAAGCGAGAACTGGGACGAGGAATTGATTAGAGCCATCTTTAACCCTGTCGATGCCCGAAGGATACTAGAAATCCCGCTGAATCACAATGCTTTTGAAGATTTCATAGCTTGGCACCCGGACCGAAGAGGCATCTTCTCGGTACGATCAGCTTATCATACTCAATGGATTCGGACTTTCAGGACACATGCAAATGCATTAGCGCAGCCAGGGAGGTCAATCACTCCACCAGTTTGGAGCATTCTATGGAAACTTCAAATCCCACGTAAAGTTCAAATTTTCTGCTGGCGGGCACTACATGGAATCCTACCTTTAAAATCTATTCTCACTAACAGGCACGTTGGCATACAGGATGCTTGCCCCATATGTCACAATGCGGCCGAAGATGTGAGGCACATATTGTTTGATTGTTCCCATGCTATGGAGATGTGGACTCGGCTTGGTATCCTGGATATCATCAATGAAGCGAAAATGATTGATCGATCGGGGTCAATCATACTAGAACACATACTGGTTGGCCCACCGAGACAAGTGCCTGCCAAACCGAACTTGGATGTGAAACAGATCATAGCGGTGGGAGGATGGTACCTGTGGTGGATCAGACGTCAGTACACTCATAATGGCAATCCTCCACCAGCATTCAAATGGCCCATGTCGGTCCTTGCTATATCTAATAATTTCGATCAGGCAAATGCGAAGAGAACTGATTCAGTGCAAGAAAGATGGGAGAAGCCGGAGCCTAGATTTGTCAAACTAAATGTTGATGCAGCCTTTTATGTTGATGAAGGAGTGGGAGCAACTGCTGCGGTTATCAGAGATGTAAATGGATCGTTTCTTGCAGCCCAATGTATCTTTCTCCCCGTGGCATCAAGTGTGGTCACGGCGGAGGCACTGGCAATGCGGGATGGACTGAGATTTGCAAATTCTTTAGGTTTCCCGCGAGTAGAGGCGGAGTCCGACTCTATAACAGTGATTGACTCCTGCGGTGGCCAAGCAAGATGGTGGGATGAAGCTACTGCTATCTTCGCGGAGTGTGTCGATGTTTCGACTCTGATTGGGAAGGTCAAGTTTAAGCATTGTCCTCGTAATGCAAACAAAGCGGCTCATGTGCTAGCTAAACATAGTTATTGTAATAAACTCTCTAGATTTTGGACGGACGAGCCTCCGGGCTGTCTAGTCTCAGACCTTGTGGACGATGTAATTCCTATTTAAATCAATAAAGCTAGCCATGATGGCCTTCCCAAAAAAAAAACAAAAAAAGAAAGAAAAAAAACAGAAAGGAAAGGCAGCCCACGCTGGCACGCTGCATGCACGTCCAGTGCAGACGGCGCGAGCACACGCTACACAGATCGTACAATCAAAGGCGGATAAATCGTCAGATCATCGATGCACGAATATTCAAGACAAAACAAATCCAACGACAAAGGACTTAAAATGTGAGATAGTTATTTTACATCTAGATGTGAAATAGTAAATCCGGAAAAGAAAACTACCGACCGGCCACGCACCATCCATGCACTTTGATTTGCTTCCTACTAACTGCTTCCTAGAATCACGCCTGATCTCCTCCGTGTAATCAAATTTGGAAGTTTTGAAAATATTTTTGGTAAATTGTGATCTTTCCTACCGAATAATCTATAAAATTAGGGGGCGACTAAACGTCAGATGACTGAATCTAAAATTTGGGTCAATCACTTTTGTTTCTTAAACAACTAGCTAACCACAGACGGGAGCTACTCGAGGAAAAAAGCAGCCGTGGTGCCCAGCCCATGTGCGAAAAATTATACTGTTAATATGTGCAGTCCGACACTGAGAAGTACGTACAAGGTTTGCTCGCTTGGCCAAATACTAAATATCCTTGGCCCAAACCAATGATATGTCAAGTCGGCTACTATTAGCTAGCTAGCTCGAACCAGCTGATCAGTCCGACATGCAACTGCAAGACTATGTTATCAACTAAACTACACTAGCAAGCAACACTCTACAGGCACAGGCAAGACTATTTTTTTTTTATGCGTTCTCCTCTAGGCTGGCCCGCCTAGTTTTTATTTTCCATTCTCCGCCACTGCACCAACTACTTTACACAAAAATGGATGATTATGCATGCGTACAACAGCTCTAAGTGTACGTGGGTAAGTGATCAAAGAAATGAATAAAGCGAAACCTACTATATAGATACATGCATGTGCTAATCATATCTAAATTGTATAATCTCTCAATTTTTTGGCACATCGTGCAATCGAATGCAATAGAGCACGAAAATAACCACAGTCCAACAAAAGAAAAGAAGTTTTGCAAGAAAGAATGAGCTAGTGGCATTGGTATTACCATTCAAAAAAAGGAAAGAAAAAAAATCAAATGAAATAAAGACAAAAATTCTCGGAAAAGGAAGTTGGATTTCTCGGACATGTTATATCCGGAGAAGGGATAGCAGTTGACCCCACAAAAGTTGAGACCGTAACCAATTGGGAAGCACCAACGACAGTTGGAGAGATTCGGAGTTTCCTTGGACTCGCAGGATACTACCGAAGATTCATTGAGAATTTCTCAAGGATCGCAAAGCCTATGACTGAATTGTTGAAGAAGGAAAACAAATTCATATGGACTAAGGACTGTGAGGCAAGTTTTCGGGAGTTGAAGAAAAGATTGGTTACCTCACCAGTTTTGATATTGCCAGATCAAACTAAGGATTATGAGGTGTATTGCGACGCTTCACGTCGAGGACTTGGAGCAGTGCTTATGCAGGAAGGAAGAGTTGTTTCAGATGCTTCACGACAACTTAAGCCCCATGAGTTGAATTACGCCACTCATGATTTGGAGTTAGCAGCCACAGTGCATGCCTTGAAGACATGGAGACATTTTCTCATTGGAAATCATTGTGAAGTATATACGGATCACAAGAGTTTGAAGTACATCTTCACACGTATGAATTGAATCTCGCACGAGAGGAGATGGTTAGAGTTAATCAAGGATTACGATATGAGATTGCATTACCACCCGGAAAGGCTAATGTCGAAAGAGCGCATTGAGCCGTAAGAGCCACGTCAATGCCCTAATGATGGGAGGAATACCCAATGAGTTAGCCGAGGACCTTGAGAGCTATGTTTGGAAATAGTTCCAGAGGCTATATAGCAGCATTGGAGATTCAATGACATCGATGGACAAAATCGAGAAGCCCAAAAGGCAGATAAGGAAGTTGCCGCTATAAAGGAGAAAATGAGCAAAGGAAAGGCTAAAGGATTTCGAGAGGACTAACACGATACCCTATGGTTTGAGGACCGTGTTTATGTGCCCAATGACCTAGAGATCAGGAAGTTGATTTTGCAAGAAGCCCATGAATCACCCTATTCGATTCACCAGGAAATACCAAGATGTATTTGGATTTGAAGAATATTTTCGGTGGACCGAATGAAGAAGGATATTGCGGAGTATGTAGCAGTTTGCACGTATGTCGAAAGTAAAGGCAGAGCATCGAAGCCAGCAGGATTGTTACAACCATTGCCGATACCGAATGGAAGTGGGATAAACTAGGCATGGATTTCATCACAGGTTTGCCAAAGACCCGCCAGATATGACTCGATTTGGGTCATAGTCGACCGCTTGACCAAGGTAGCTCATTTCATTCCAGTCAAGACTACCTATAGCAGTGCTAAGTTGGCAAAGATATACATGACCAGAATTGTGTGCTTACACGGAGTTCGAGGAGCATTGTATCGCATGTAGGAACCCAGTTTACTTCAAATTTTGGAACCGCTTGCACGAAACATTGGGAACCCGATTGAATTCAGCACGCTTTCCACCCACAGACCGATGGACAAACCGAGAGAGTCAATCAGATTTTGGAAGACATTTGAGAGCTTGTGCACTAGATTACGGATCTAGTTGGGATGATAATTTGCCGTATGCAGAATTTTCCTACAACAACAGATTACCAAACCAGCTTAAAAATGGCACCTTCGAGGCCTTGTATGGAAGAACGTGTAGGACACCATTGTCATGGGACAAAACGGAGATCGCCGATTATTTGGACCAGATTTGATTAAGGAGTCTGAACAGAAAGTTAAGTTGATTCGAGACAGGCTCAAGGTAGCCCACCTGCATGTAAGAGTTATGCCGATTCAAAGCGCAAAGCGATTGAGTACGAAGTTGGAGACAGAGTATATCTCAGAGTATCCCCGCTTCGAGGAGTTAAGCGTTTTGGAGTTAAAGGAAAGTTAGCACCCCGTTTCGTTGGACCATATAAGATTTTGCAACGCATGGGAGAAGTTGCGTATAAGTTGGAATTGCCAGAAGGACTGTCAGGAGTTCATGATGTATTCCATGTTTCTCAGTTGAAGAAATGTCACCCCGAGATAGCAGAGGTACCGTTAAGAGACACAGTGCCATTGGAGGCAATTCAGTTGAAGGATGACTTGACATATGAGGAAAAGCCGTTAAGATTCTCGATTATGCCAAGCAGAGTTACCCGCAGACAAGGTTATCAAGTTTTGCAAAGTTCAAGTGGAGCCACCACACCGAGGATGAAGCCACCAGGAAAGAGAGGAAGTTTTGCTTAAAGACCACCTCACCTATTTTCTAGTTAACCCAGAATCTCGAGGGCGAGATTCATCTTAAGGGTAGGTTTGTAACATCCCAAATTTTCAATTTGGAATGTTATACATTAGGTCATCATGCATATCATATTTTCTCGCATTTTTCCGATCCTAGAAATTTCACGCAACTCAAGGACCCTCGGAGAGAGTTGGAAGTCGTGCTCAGTGTCATCCCCTGGATCAAGATAATCTTGACACCACACAAGATTTCAAGGATTTATAGCAGAGTAGCAATCACACACTTATTACATCGTTGTCCACAAGGAACTGAATACAATAATATGGCTTAAGGCCATCTAATAATAACAATGAAAGCTCGGAAGATAAGCGAGTCCATCAACTCCAACGGCATCACCGAGTATAGAACCACGACCTAACACCTTACTGTAAATTCGAAAAGTGCGCAACGTGAAAAGTTGCAGCCCAAAACGGGTCAAGACATGGAATATTTGGCAATGTAACACATAAGAGCAATGAAGGAAAATAGCCTATACTACATGCATATATGGCTGGTGGTAAGGCTCTACGGTTACATTTGCATAAAGCTGATTTTTCCCTACATCAAAGGAATAATTTTATTTAACTATCATGGTGGTTGTTAAACATTGAGAATGGTTGACAGCATCCTCAATCCCAATTAAAAAGTACTCATCAAAACCCAATAACTTTTATTTAGAAGTAACATGTTGAGATTCACATGATAATCAAATACCGGATACTCAAATTTGTCCATAACCGGGGACACGGCTAATCATGATTAGTTTATACACTCTGCAGAGGTTTGCGCACTTTTCCCCACAAGACTCGATCGCCTCCGCTTGATTCTCGTGACTACATGGTGTTTGAGAAACGGATGAACGAGACATAGTCTTCGAAGCGCTTAGCACCTTACATGTGGGTAGACCGTACCAACCTACATCCCCTACATCAGCTAGCCTACCCGTAAGAGTTCGCACAACTTAGTCAACTACGCCAGAGCCCATAATTGGCTTGTGGCTGCACACGGAAGTTTCCAGCTTGAATAATCTTATGATCCCTTAGAGCACAGGTGGCGGTCCGAAGAAATACAGCAAGTCTCGATGGAAACCAGTGCCTCAATCCACCCAGATGTGTGTTTAGGTTGCCACCTTAGATAAACCATTAATTAACAATCTCACATCTGTCATGGATATTCACTCACCCAATCCACGCCTACTAGCATAGCATGGCATGAACAAGCAAACGAGAAGTAACTCCCAAGGTTTCATAAGTAAAACAGGTAATAGGTACTACCTCAATCTACTTCCCAATACCCACAATTTAATTAGATCCTAATCATGCAAGTGTTTGAGGGTTTGATCTAATGCATAAAAACTGGGTATGAGAAAAGGGTATGATCAAAGTGTTACTTGCCTTGCTGATGATCCGCGAGTTCTAGAGATTCGAAGTAACAAGCGGCGCACTCCGGGTGATCTAACGCAGACAAACAACAAGCATACAATAAGTACTCATCTAATGCACAGGGAAATCCGAATAAAAGATCTAACCAGAAAGTTCAACTTAAGAACCCTGGTTACAAAAGAATCGAATCAAAACAAACTCCGAAAGTCGAAACTCGAGAGAGAACGTCTCGGTTTAGCGAACTGAAATTAGGTCAAAGTTCCACAGTAGTAAAACTCTGTGAAAGTAGGGTAGTCGGAACGGCGGTTTCGTTACGAAACTCCAGGCGCTTGAATCACCTGATTCCGATAAACGAGCGAGAAATAAAACAGTTTTGAAAATCAGATCTGAAATCAAATCAGAAAATAACGGATTAATTCCGATTAAAAAGGAAAACGACGAACGAGTTAAATAGTGAACGTTCGTTAACAGAACGAATCTAACGAACGCGTTCATTGAAACGAACGGTTCGGTGAACGTTCGTTAAATAAGAAAACCGAAAAATAATAAAACCAATCTAGGGTTTTTTAAAAAAAACCGCACATATATTTTTTTTTAAAAAAAATAAACCGGACGGTTCGAGGGGGAAAAAGACCGAATCGGGCGGGGCGGCGGTGGCTACCTCCGGTGATCGCCGGAGGGCGCTCCGGGGCTCGGGGAGAGGGCGGCGGGTCCGGGTCGGCGGCGGCGGGTCCGCGTCGGGCGGCGGCGGCCCATCAAGGGCGGGCGGCGCCCACGGGGCGGGCGGCTCAAGCGTCGGGCTCGGGTGGCGGGCGGCTTCGCGGGTTGGGGTGAGAGAGAGGGGTCCGGGGGTTATAAAGGCGGGGGGGCGGTGGCTTGGGAGGGTAAGGGGCCGGGTCCAGCTGGGACTCGGCGGCGGGGATGGCGTCGGCGGGCGGGACTCGGCGGGCGTGAGAGGAGGAGGCGGGTGGGCTGGGTGCTGGGCCTGGGCCTGGCTGCTTGGGCCGGCTGGGCCTCGGTCCAGGGGCGCTGTTTTTTTTAAATAAAAATTAAACCAAAACGAATAAAAAAAAAATACCAAACGAACTCGGATTTAAATGAAACAAATTTTCCCCGACTCCTAAAAATGAGTCGAACAAAATGAACTTTAAAAACAATATACATGCATGAAAATTTTGAAATGCTCATTTTTGCCTAAGCAAAATAAATCTTCCAAAACCAAATTTGGTTTATTTATAATATCTTCATTTTCCTAATTGCTTGGGAAAGTCATATTATTCCCTCTCAAATATTTTTGGAGGAAAAACTTTATGAAGATAATTTAAATAAATCCAATGATCCTATTTTCAAAATTTTGGAAAATCCCTAATATGAAAATTATGAAACTTCCAACTCTCTCCGAGGGTCCTTGAGTTGCGTGAAATTTCTAGGATCGGAAAAATGCGAGAAAATATGATATGCATGATGACCTAATGTATAACATTCCAAATTGAAAATTTGGGATGTTACAAACCTACCCTTAAGATGAATCTAGCCCTCGAGATTCGGGTTGGCTAGAAAATAGGTGAGGTGGTCCTAAGCAAAACTTCCTCTCTTTCCTGTGTGGCTTCATCCTCGGTGTGGTGGCTCCTTGAACTTTGCAAAACTTGATAACCTTGTCTGCGAGTAACTCTTGGCATAATCGAGAATCTTAACCGGCTTTTCCTCATATGTCAAGTCATCCTTCAATGAATTGCCTCCAGTGGCACCGTGTGTCTCTTAACGGTACCTCTGCTATCTCGGGTGACATTTCTTCAATCGAGAAACATGGAATACATCATGAACTCGACAGTCTTTCCGCAATTCCAACTTATACATAACTTCTCCCATGCGTTGCAAAATCTTATACGGTCCAACGAAACGGGGTGCTAACTTTCCTTTAACTCCAAAACGCTTAACTCCTCGAAGCGGGGATACTCTGAGATATACTCTGTCTCCAACTTCGTACTCAATCGCTTTGCGCTTTGAATCGGCGTAGCTCTTCTGTCTGGACTGGGCTACCTTGAGCCTGTCTCGAATCAACTTAACCTTCTGTTCAGACTCCTTAATCAAATCTGGTCCAAACAACTGACGATCTCCAGTTTCGTCCCATGACAATGGTGTCCTACACCTTCTTCCATACAAGGCCTCGAAAGGTGCCATTTTTAAGCTGGTTTGGTAACTGTTATTGTAGGAAAATTCTGCATACGGCAAATTATCATCCCAACTAGATCCGTAATCTAGTGCACAAGCTCTCAAAGATGTCTTCCAAAATCTGATTGACTCTCTCGGTTTGTCCATCGGTCGTGGGTGGAAAGCTGTGCTGAATTCCAATCGGGTTCCCACTTTTTTCGTAACCTGGTTCCAAAATTTCAAGTAAACCGGGTTCCTCCGTTCGATACAATGCTCCTCGAACTCCGTAAGCACACAATTCTGGTCATGTATATCTTTGCCAACTTAGCACTGCTATAGGTAGTCTTGATGGAATGAAATGAGCTACCTTGGTCAAACGGTCGACTATGACCCAAATCGAGTCATATCTGAGCGGGTCTTTGGCAAACCTGTGATGAAATCCATGCCTAGTTTATCCCATTTCCATTCGGTATCGGCAATGGTTGTAACAATCCTGCTGGCTTCGATGCTCTGCCTTTACTTTCGACATACGCCGCAAACTGCTACATACTCCGCAATATCCTTCTTCATTCCGTCCACCGAAAATATTCTTCAAATCCAAATACATCTTGGTATTTCTGGGTGAATCGAATAGGGTGAATCATGGGCTTCTTGCAAAATCAACTTCCGATCTCTAGGTCATTGGGCACATAAACACGGTCTTGAACCATAGGGTATCGTGTTCGTCCTCTCGAAATCCTTTAGCCTTTCCTTTGCTCATTTTCTCCTTTATAGCGGCAACTTCCTTATCGCCTTTTGGGCTTCTCGATTTTGTCCATCGCTGTCGATGAATCTCCAATGCTGCTATATAGCCTCTCGGAACTATTTCCAAACATAGCTCTCGAAGGTCCTCGGCTAACTCATTGGGTATTCCTCCCATCATTAGGGCATTGACGTGGCTCTTACGGCTCAATGCGTCTGCTACGACATTAGCCTTTCCGGGGTGGTAATGCAATCTCATATCATAATCCTTGATTAACTCTAACCATCTCCTCTGTCTGAGATTCAATTCCTTCTGTGTGAAGATGTACTTCAAACTCTTGTGATCCGTATATACTTCACAATGATTTCCAATGAGAAAATGTCTCCATGTCTTCAAGGCATGCACAACGGCTGCTAACTCCAAATCATGAGTGGCGTAATTCAACTCATGGGGCTTAAGTTGTCGTGAAGCATACAAAACAACTCTTCCTTCCTGCATAAGCACTGCTCCAAGTCCTCGACGTGAAGCGTCGCAATACACCTCATAATCCTTAGTTTGATCTGGCAATATCAAACTGGTGAGGTAACCAATCTTTTCTTCAACTCCCGAAAACTTGCCTCACAGTCCTCAGTCCATATGAATTTGTTTTCCTTCTTCAACAATTCAGTCATAGGCTTTGCAATCCTTGAGAAATTCTCAATGAATCTTCGGTAGTATCCTGCGAGTCCAAGGAAACTCCGAATCTCTCCAACTGTCGTTGGTGCTTCCCAATTGGTTACGGTCTCAACTTTTGTGGGGTCAACTGCTATCCCTTCTCCGGATATAACATGTCCGAGAAATCCAACTTCCTTTAACCAAAACTCACATTTGCTGAACTTGGCATACAACTGGTGTTCCCTCAGTTTCTCCAAAACCAATCTCAAATGTTCCTTATGTTCTTCTTCATTCTTCGAGAAAATCAAAATGTCATCGATGAACACCACGACGAACTTGTCCAAAAATTCCATAAACACTTTGTTCATCAGGTTCATAAAATAGGCTGGTGCGTTAGTCAGTCCAAATGACATAACGGTATACTCATACAGTCCATATCTCGTGGTAAATGCTGTCTTGGGTATGTCCTGCTCCCGAATCTTCAACTGATGATACCCTGATCGCAAGTCGATCTTAGAAAACACTTTGGCTCCTTGCAAGCGATCAAACAGATCATTTATCATAGGTAGTGGGTACTTGTTCTTGATTGTTACTTCATTCAATCCACGATAATCAACAACCATTCTCAACGATCCATCCTTCTTCTCCACCAACAAAACAGGTGATCCCCAAGGTGAAGAACTTGGGCGAATAAAACCTTTATCCAATAGTTCCTTAATCTGCTTCTTAATTTCTGCCAAATCCTTTGCGGGCATCCTGTACGGTCGCTTCGATATCGGGCCTGTTCCTGGCAACAGCTCGATCAAAAACTCAATGTCTCTATCCGGTGGCATTCCTGGTAACTCTTCCGGAAATACATCAGATAATCCTTCACCATCGGTACTTCTTCTGTACCACTCCCGATAAACAATTAACTTGTGCTCTCCTCGGCTCGTGCCGTGATACATACTTAATCCTTCTTCCTTCTGGTGTGGTGAGCAAAATTGACCTTGTGGTACAATCTATGTTTCCTCCATACTTTGATAACCAATCCATTCCTAATATCACATCCAATCCTTGGGATTCCAGAACTATTAGGTCTGAGGGGAAAACATAGTGTCCAATCCTTAGTGGCAGTCGATCACACCATTTACTAGCCATGTACTCTGCTCCGGGTGAGGTTACTAGCATGGGTGACCTAAGGGCTTGGGTTGGTAACTTGTACTTATCCACAAATCCCTTGATATGTATGAATGCGATGCACCGGTATCAAAAGAACAACTGCAGTAAAAGACTTAACCAAAACTTACCGACATCTTGCATCGGGCTGATCTTCAACCTCCTCCACATCAATGTGGTTCACTGTCCCCTGTTGAAAGGGTTGGGCTTCTTTCCGAGCTTCCATTGCCATTTCCATTCGCCTTCGGACAATCATTTGCATAATGCCCGATCTTGCGGCACTTAAAGCAAGTAATGTGACTCAGTCTACCTTGGATGGTGTAGACGGGTTGGTGCGGTTCTGTCCGTTGCTTCCTCCATTCCGTTCCCATTCTTGGTGCCATTATGGTTGTCGAATTACCTCCTCCATGGGTATGCTGAAACTGAATTCCTGATTTAGGGGTATAACGAGGCTTCTGCTGGGATCCGAGTTATACTTCCCTTGTCCATACTTCCGCTGCAGTTCTCAATTTCTGCTGCTTTCCTTCAATCATGAGAGCTCGGTCTACTAACTCCTGGTAGTTGTTGAAACTTGCTACCATCAACGGCATCTGAACTCATCATTTTGTCCTTCTAGAAACTTCTCCTGCTTAGCTGCATCCGTAGCAACGCTCATCCGGGGCATAACGTGCTAATTTGCTAAAGTCATCCACGTCTCGCCAACAGTCCTTCCTCCTTGGCGTAAGTTGCGAAACTCACGCTTCTTCATGGCCATGGCTCCTCATCAAACATGGGCTGTGCGAAAAGCTTGCTGAAACTGGTCCCATGTGGCGGTGTCTCACGGATAAGTGGTGTGAAATTCTCCCACCATGTTTGCTGCGGGTCCTTCAAGCTGGTGTGCTGCAAACTTTACTCTTTCACCATCTGTGCATCCTGCAGTGGTCAGCTCCTTCCTATCTTGCGGAGCCACCATCTGCTACAATTGGCTCGGTGCTCTTGGAATACACCGCGGGTTCAGTCTAAGGAAACGAGTCGGATGATCCGCAGTGGTGGTGGTGGTGGTGGGTTGTTGTTGTTGTTGTTGTTACGCACCAATGTTTGAATCAGGTATTCTGCTGCTGGATCAATTGGGTGATCTCTGGCGGAAAACGAATCCGGGTCGCGTCTGGAGGCATCGATGGGTTTAGAAAAGAAGAGGAATGTAGAATAGAATGAGGTCTAAGGGGAATCACTACCCAAATGCACATGAGCAAATGCACACAAAATCACTTCATTCAATCAAACAAGGGTTACAACGATCTAACTATCGCAAAAGTGCGTGTACTATAATGTTTACATGGAGGAATACTACTAATATGTGGGGACTTCTACTAATTTGAACCGTGGAAGACTCCATGATGTCCGCTCAACCGTCTTCAAAATCGGGTTCACTTGGATCCGAATCTGTGTCGTCGATGTTGATGTAGTCGATTGGGTGTTCGACATCTTGGTCTTCATTCTGGCGCCAACTTCTTCTTGAGTTCTTCGATCTCGTACTTAAGATCGTTATTGTGTCTTGCCAGAGCTACGATCTCCTCCATGTAGTCTTTGCGTGTAGTCTTTAGTTCTTCTTCCAATTCGATGATCCTTTCCTTCGTCTTCTGCAACTCCAACATGTCATTGCACATTTGATTCTGCTGGCGTCGAATGTGCTGATTTAACTCCTGGATGAAAGCTGCAATGGACCTATCCTTCTTGGTGTTGACGACGTCCCAGTTGTCATCTCGGCGTCCGCAAATCTGGTAGATGGTGTCCTTGAGATCTTCTTGATAAACTTCTCCAATGCATCCCATGGTGATGTGAGCTGCCATGCTCTTTCCTGCACTCAAGTGGGTGCCTTGAAAACACTATCTATAGGCTTGGTGATTGGGGCGAATGTCCTTCCCGGACGTGAGCATGAATCTTCCAGCGCTCCTCTTGAGCAGAGTGGCGTTGAAAGTCCGGTGAAGCTTGGTAATCCAATGTTCGGTACTTAGTAACTTCCTTCAAGTGAAATCCAAAAGGTGTGCCTTCATCCGGTTGGGTGTACTTGATCTTCGCGTCCGTCATCCTAAAGAGAGTAGAAAAGATGAGGAGTTAGAAAATGGGAAGAGAGTGATCTATGGCTTTAACTTAGTGGTCGTGTCCTCACGATCGGTGTGTGCTCGATACCATTCTCTCAGAGCGACCAGACCCAAATGGATCAAGTCTCGTGCTCAGTGTCATCCTGGATCGAGAATGCCGACACCACACAAGATGCTTGAAGGATTTATAGCGAGTAGCAATCACACACTTATTACATCGTTGTCCACAAGGGAACTGAATACAATAATATGGCTTAAGGCCATCTAATAATAACAATGAAAGCTCGGAAGATAAGCGAGTCCATCAAATCCAACGGCATCATCGAGTATAGAACCACGACCTAACACCTTACTCGTCGTTCGAAAAGTCTGCAACGTGAAAAGTTGCAGCCAAAACGGGTCAGACATGGAATATCTTGGCAATGTAACACATAAGAGCAATGAAGGAAAATAGCCTATACTACATGCATATATGGCTGGTGGTAAGGCTCTCTGATTACATTTGCATAAAGCTGATTTTTCCCTACATCAAAGGAATAATTTTATTTAACTATCATGGTGGTTGTTAAACATTGAGAATGGTTGACACATCCTCAATCCCAATTAAAAGTACTCATCAAAACCCAATAACTTTTATTTAGAAGTAACATGTTGAGATTCACATGATAATCAAATACGGATACTCAAATTTGTCCATAACCGGGGACACGGCTAATCATGATTAGTTTATACACTCTGCAGAGGTTTGCGACTTTTCCCCACAAGACTCGATCGCCTCCGCTTGATTCTCGTGACTACATGGTGTTTGAGAAGCGGATGAACGAGACATAGTCTTCGAAGCGCTTAGCACCTTACATGTGGGTAGACCGTACCAACCTACATCCCCTACATCAGCTAGCCTACCCGTAAGAGTTCGCACAACTTAGTCAACTACGCCAGAGCCCATAATTGGCTTGTGGCTGCACACGGAAGTTTCCAGTTTGAATAATCTTATGATCCCTTAGAGCCTGGGTGGCGGTCCAAGAAATACAGCAAGTCTGATGGAAACCAGTGCCTCAATCCACCCAGATGTGTGTTTAGGTTGCCACCTTAGATAAACCATTAATTAACAATCTCACATCTGTCATGGATATTCACTCACCCAATCCACGTCTACTAGCATAGCATGGCATGAACAAGCAAACGAGAAGTAACTCCCAAGGTTTCATAAGTAAAACAGTAATAGGTACTACCTCAATCTACTTCCCAATACCCACAATTTAATTAGATCCTAATCATGCAAGTGTTTGAGGTTTGATCTAATGCATAAAAACTGGGTATGAGAAAAGGGTATGATCAAAGTGTTACTTGCCTTGCGATGATCCATGAGTTCTAGAGATTCAAGTAACAAGCGGCGCACTCCGGTGATCTAACGCAGACAAACAACAAGCATACAATAAGTACTCATCTAATGCAGGAAATCTCGAATAAAAGATCTAACCAGAAAGTTCAACTTAAGAACCCTGGTTACAAAAGAATCGAATCAAAACAAACTCCGAAAGTCGAAACTCGAGAGAGAACGTCTCGGTTTAGCGAACTGAAATTAGGTCAAAGTTCCACAGTAGTAAAACTCTGTGAAAGTAGGGTAGTCGAACGGCGGTTTCGTTCTGAAACTCCAGCGCTTGAATCACCGATTCCGATAAACGAGCGAGAAATAAAACAGTTTTGAAAATCAGATCTCAAATCAAATCGAAAATAACGGATTAATTCCGATTAAAAGAAAAACGACGAACGAGTTAAATAGTGAGCGTTAGTTATGTAATCGAATCTAACGAACGCGTTCATTGAAACGAACGGTTCGGTGAGCGTTCGTTAAATAAGAAAACGAAAAATAATAAAACCAATCTAGGGTTTTAAAAAAACCGCACATATATTTTTTTAAAAAATAAACCGGACGGTTCGAGGGAAAAAGACCGAATCGGGCGGTGGCGGTGGCTACCTCCGGTGATCGCGGAGGGCGCCGGGGCTCGGGAGAGGCGGCGGGGTCCGGGTCGGCGGCGGCGGGTCCGGCGGCGGGCGGCGTCCATCAAGGGCGGGCGGGCGGCGTCCACTGGCTCGGCGTCGAGGCTCGGGTGGTGGCGGCGGTTCAGTGGGTTGGGGTGAGAGAGGGGTCGGGGGGTTATAAAGGTGGGGGGGCGGTGGCTTGGGAGGGTAAGGGAGCCGGGTCCGGCTGGGACTCGGCGGCGGGGATGGCGTCTTGTGGCGGGACTCGAGGCGCGGGCGAGGAGGAGGAGGCGGGTGGGCAGGGGTCTTTGGGCCTGGGGCTGGCTGGCTTGGGCCGGCTGGGCCTCGGTCCAGGGGGGGGGCGCTGTTTTTTTTTAAATAAAAATTAAACCAAAACGAATAAAAAAAAATACCAAACGAACTCGGATTTAAATGAAACAAATTTTCCCCGACTCCTAAAAATGAGTCGAACAAAATGAACTTTAAAAACAATATACATGCATAAAAATTTTGAAATGCTCATTTTTGCCTAAGCAAAATAAATCTTCCAAAACCAAATTTGGTTTATTTATAATATCTTCATTTTTCCTAATTGCTTGGGAAAGTCATATTATTCCCTCTCGAAATATTTTTGGAGGAAAAACTTTATGAAGATAATTTAAATAAATCCAATGATCCTATTTTCAAAATTTTGGAAAATCCCAAATATGAAAATTATGAAACTTCCAACTCTCTCCGAGGGTCCTTGAGTTGCGTGAAATTTCTAGGATCGGAAAAATGCGAGAAAATATGATATGCATGATGACCTAATGTATATCATTCCAAATTGAAAAATTTGGGATGTTACAGCACACCATTTACATAGAAATTGTGCTTATTCATAATATGCAAGAATAAGCATATAATAATGAAAGTTTCAAAAAAAAGTTTTCTAAGAAGGAATAAATTTGTGGCATGGTGTTACCCTTCAAAAGAAAGAAGTGTCAAACAAAGAATAAGAAAGTTTGCACACAATATACGAAAAAATTGCACTTTTTAAAAATATGCAAGAATAAGCACATAATAGTGAATTCTTTCTTAGAAAATTGCGCTTTTTTAAATATATGCAAGAATAAGCACATAGTAGTGGATTTTTTTTTGTAAAAAACAATATTCATAAGAAGAATTGATTAGAGGCATTTGTATTACTCTTAAAGAAAAACAATATGAAACAAAAGATAAAAACCAAAATAATAAAGTGTTCTAAGAAATAATGAATTAGTGGCTTTCCTATTACCCTTTAAGAAGAAACAAAATGGAACAAAAACTAAAACTTTAAAAATAGAATATAAAATAAACAATGAAAAAATTTGCACCCAATATACACGAAAATTGCGCTTTTAAAATATATGCAAAAATAGGCATATAATAGTGGAATTTTCATAAAAAGGAAGAATGAATTTGTGACATTGATATTACCCTTAAAGAAGAAATGAAATGAAAAAGTAAAACAAAATCAATATAATTAAGTTTTGTAAGAAAGAATCAATTAATGGCTTTGGTATTACCTTTTGAGAAGAAAGAAAATCAAATAAAATTAAAAACCTAATAAAAATAATGAAGTATTCTAATGATGAATAAACTAGTTGCATTGGTATTTACCCTTTAGGTAAAAATAAAAGTAAAACAATGAAAAAGCTGCACAAAATATACACTAAAATTGCGTATATTAAAAATATGCAAGAATAAGCATACAATAGTGCAATTATGGCATAAATGAAGTTTTCTAAGAAGCAATGAATTAGTGGCATTGGTGTTACCCTTAAAGAAGAAAATAAATAAAATAAAAACAAAAAAAATCGAAGAAATAAAGTTTTAAAAGAAAGAATTAGTTAGTGGCATTAGTATTACCCTTTGAAAATAAAAAAGAAGTTAAGAAAAACTTACACACAACTAGGCACTAAAATTGCACTTTTTATAATATACAAGAATAATTATATAATAGTGCAGTTTTTGCACATAGTATTTATGTACATACATTTACACCCACCAAACTTCCTAAAAATACCGACAAAAGAAAATTTTAAAACAGTTTAATAAATATAAAGAAAAAAGAAAGTAAAAACAAATAAAAACAGAAAAATATGATAGAAAAAAACAAAAGAAGATAGAGGAAGGTTGGGTCGTCAGACGGGCCGATGGGCTTCAGCCTGCTAAGGTTTGACTCGCCCAAAACACTCGTCAGTTGAATTCCAAGCCCAAATCAGACACAACACACAACAGAAAAAAAAGGAAGCACGGACCTGGAATCAGCAATCAACGGTCAGAAAAATCGACTGTCCCTAATCCAAATTTCAGGCAACTTACATATAGCTAATGTGATAAAATCAATTGTGGTCCTCGTAGGGACGGCGTTTGGATGGATGGTGGCGCTCCTTCTTCGAGCCAGTCTTCTAGGCTCTTATCCTCCTCAAGTTCGTCCGGTGGGACATATTAGACGGAGCACTGACGTAGATTCCTGCAAGCTCCTTGGGACGGCGAGGTTAGAGTTTCTCGCCGTGTGTACACAACGACGACATTTGGTGTCAGTTTCTTCAAATCTATTGAAGGATTCAACGGCGGCGACTGCGGCTCCAGGGTGTTGGTCCATAGGGGCACATGCACGAAGACTTCTCGGTTGCCATTGACATGTCAGGCCGGCTCTGGTATGGGAGCGTCGACAGCGGCGCGTCGGCGACTCGTTCTAACGGCAACAATGGTCATTCGGTGGTCCATGGACCTTGATGTAATTTTTATTATGTTTGAAGTGATTTGTAGTTTCGATGAATCTTTATAAAGATCTGATCCTTTTCGCAAAAAAAAAGCACGTGGGAGAAACCAAGGTAGCTCAGGTTAGTTGGCGCAATAGTTTTATGCTATCTCAACATATTTGAGATACGCTCAAAAAGCATATAATTTCTGTTTCGCAAAATGATACACTTGCTGAAGAATATCTCTGCATTAGAAGCACATGTGAGAGAACAAAGAATGCTATGCTCTTAATAATAAAATTGTAATGGTGTATATAAAAAAATGCCATGGTCTAAAGAATGGAATTGCCATATTACCTAAAAAATGTCATGGTCTAAATAATTAAATTGCCATGGTACCTACAATAGAAGTACCATAGTGTAATTAATAAATTTCCTTGGACCAATGGATTTTTTTTCATGGTGTGTAAAATATGAAGTATTTGCCATAGAAACATGGCAAATTTGGGATGATGCATGAAATGAAATTGCCATGTGCTTGGTGCCTAAAAGAATCACTGCACAGTAGTGAAAAACAAATACGGCGATGGCCGTTTGAACCTATATAGTGCATAAAGTTGTCATGTATATACTTTTAAAATTTCCCATATACCTAAAACAATTTTTCGCATAATATCTTTGCCATCTAGTAAAATAGAAAGAAAAAGAGAACTAGGATTCAAACTCAGGTCACTCATATGGACGCTCGAGGTGCTAGCTAGTGCAGTGGGCAGGTGTATTTGGACAGAGGCGAGCGTTTGGTTACGTTGCTTAGTAAGCAAATTGCTCGGCTAACCCAGCTAGCAAGCTTTCACTTTGCCAATCTTGCTTAATCAAACGGTTTGGTTATTTTTCTTACCAGCCTTGCCCTGTGAAAATCGTTGTCATGAGTGGATCGCCGATTTTTCCGCGCGTGAAGTTTGCCGTCGGAAGCGAGCCGATTTGGCTCTCCTGAGCTAGCAAGGTTTTCCTTGCCCATCCAAGCTAGCTGGCCCACAAAAGCTAAGATATTTCCAAACTCCTAACCTTGCCCGGCAAGGCTATAACTGTTCTTGCTAAGGATCCAAATGCTCATTTTTGTTCTCAGCGGACAAGTTTCCAAAGCTGATGTGTCTTCTCTCCGTGTTTCAAGATCCGTGCGACGCATCTGACGGCAACAGGCACGTTCGCGGGGAGCGATGAAAATTCTGACATTTGCCAGATATGATTTCTAAATATTTTTTCTTTTTGAGGTATATATAGAATATTTATTCTTTACACAACTTTTGTGCAACGACGTATAGTAGTACAAGTGTACAACCGATAAAGGCCCCGTCACGAGCCTCATGATAGGTTCGCAGGCGATAGCAGGAAGAGGAGGCCTAAGCAAGTGTGGGTAGCTACAGGGGAACATGATGCGTTCATTCGCGAAACGAGGCAGAAGACTTCCTCAGTGTTTGATCGCATCTCAGAGAAAAATGAATTTCCATCGGCGGACCCTGGGGCCCAGGGCCGCCGGGACCAATGAATCTGTTGCCCTGGAACTGTCGGGGCTTAGGGTTGGACTCGACAGTTGGCGAGCTTCGTGACCTGGTACGGTCTCACAACCCAGTGGTGGTGTTTTTGTCTGAAACAAAGAAGAAAGCGAGGCCTATGGATAAGTTGAAGTGGAGTTTGGGGTTTAGATGTGGTGTAACTGTGGATTGTCAGGGACGAAGTGGAGGCTTGGTGCTATGGTGGAGGGATCATGTGGATGTTACGGTGCGGCCTTTCTGTCAATACTTCATTGATGCGAAGATAGTGTATGAAGGGAAAACCCTTAGATTCACAGGTTTCTATGGGGAACCCCGCACGGAGCTGCGAAAAAAGTCCTGGGATGCCATTAGATACTTGAAAGCGCAAGATAATCTTCCTTGGATTTACACCGGGGATTTTAATGAAGCGTTATTCCAGTCAGACCAGATAGGAGGGAACCCAAGGAGTTTTGGACAAATGGAAGATTTTCGGGACTGCTTGGATAAGTGCGGGCTTGCAGATTTGGGCTTCTCGGGCTACCAATATACATGGGATAACAAACGGGAGGGAATGGATAATGTCCAAGTCCGTCTGGATAGGGCGACATGCAATGATAGCTTCTTATCTTTCTTCCCTCACACGTTTGTGGAGCATGTGATGACGGAGGAGTCCGACCACCAAGCGATTTTGGTTCATGCGTTGGAGACGGCTCTGCGTACGGGTAACCGAGGCATGCGACCCTTCCGTTTTGAGGAAGCCTGGACACGCCATGCTCAGTATGATGCGATGATTGAGATGACCTGGCTCGAGGCGGATTGTGGTGATCGTAGCTTGCAGGCGATGTGTGAGCGGTTGGCGAAGACTGCGTCGAGTATCCAGACCTGGGCGCGCGAGGTCTTTGGATCTATAAGGAGGCAGATTAAAGACCTCAAGGCTCAGCTTGTTGATGCCAAGGCTACGGCGATGACCACTAGGTACACGCCGGAGATCAAAGAGATTGAAGACCAGCTTAATGAGGTGTATGAACGAGAAGAAATCTTATACATGCAACGCTCGCGCATTGACTGGCTACAAGCCGGGGATCAAAATACAAAGTATTTCCAGAATAGGCTTCACATCGAAGGCGAAAAAACATTGTGCGGGCGCTTAGGAAGGAGGATGGTTCTCGATGCTCGGTGGATGAGGAAATGAGGGAGATGGCTGCTTCTTTTTATGCGAACCTGTTTGCGTCTGAGGGCTCTTCAGGTTCTGAAGCTTTGCTTTCCAGCATCGCGCAACTTGTCAATGATGATATGAATGCGAAGCTGTCCTCCCAGATCACAGATAAGGAGATTGAAGAGGCTCTGTTTCAGATGGGCCCGACGAAGTCGCCAGAACCGGATGGTTTTCCAGCGCTTTTCTACCAGCGACACTGGTCGTTGGTTAATGAAGATGTATGTGCTGCTGTTCGTGGTTTTCTCATGGGCGAGACTGAAATTATCAGTAACAGATAGTTTTGTGATAAGGTAGTTTGTAACAGGTAACAAGTAACAAAAGTAAACAAGGTGCAGCAAGGTGGCCCAATCCTTTTTGTAGCAAAGGACAAGCTTGGACAAACTCTTATACAAAGGAAAACGCTCCCGAGGACACATGGGAATTATCGTCAAGCTAGTTTTCATCATGCTCATATGATTCGCGTTCGTTACTTTGATAATTTGATATGTGGGTGGACCGGTGCTTGGGTACTGCCCTTTCTTGGACAAGCATCCCACTTATGATTAACCCCTCTCGCAAGCATCCGCAACTATGAAAAAAGAATTAAGGTAAACCTAACCGTAGCATGAAACATATGGATCCAAATCAGCCCCTTACGAAGCAACGCATAAACTAGGGTTTAAGCTTCTGTCACTCTAGCAACCCACATCTACTTATTACTTCCCAATGCCTTCCTCTAGGCCCAAACAATGGTGAAGTGTCATGTAGTCGACTGATACGTCTCCAACGTATCTATAATTTATGAAGTATTCATGCTATTATATTATCCATCTTAGATGTTTTATGTGCATTTATATGCTATTTTATATGACTTTTGGGACTAACCTATTAACCTAGAGCCCAGTGCCAGTTCCTGTTTTTTCCTTGTTTTTGAGTTTTACAGAAAAGGAATATCAAACGGAGTCCAATTGACGAGCCAATTTTTGACGATTTTCTATGGACCAAAAGAAGACCCCGGAGTAAAAGAGTTGGGCCAGGAGAGTCCTGGGGCACCCACGTGGGTAGGGGCGACCCCGGAGCGTGGGCCTGCCTTGTGGACGCCTCGGACGCCTCCTTGACGTGAGAACGACGCCAAAAATTCCTATAAATATAGAAACCTCAGAAAATTAACCTAGATCGGAAGTTTCGCCGCCACAAGCCTTTGTAGCCACGAGAAATCAATCTAGGCCCTCTCCGGCACCCTGCCGGAGGGGGCCATCATCACCGGAGGCCATGGAGGAGGATTCCGGAGGGGCTATCATCACCATGAAGGCCAAGGACCAGAGGGGGGAGGCCATGGAGGAGGAAGCACAAGGGGGAGAACCTCTCCTCCTCTCTCTTGGTGGCGCCGGAGTGCCATCGGGAGGGGAATCATCGCCGCGGTGATCGTCTTCATCAAAATCACCATCATCATCACCATCCTCATATATTTTACGCGGTCCACTCTCCCGCACCCCGCTGTAATCCCTACTTGAACATGGTGCTTTATGCTACATATTATGATCCAATGATGTGTTGCCATCTTATGATGTTTTGAGTAGATATCTTTTGTCCTTGGGTTGATTGATGATATAGATTGGTACGAGTTGTATGCGTGAGGGATTCCCGCTGTAGGGTGTTGCAATACGTTCATGATTCGCTTATAGTGGGTTGCTTGAGTGACAGAAGCATAAACCCAAGTAAGGGGGTTGTTGCGTATGGGATAAAGGGGACTTGATGCTTTAATGCTATGGTTGGGTTTTACCTTAATGATCTTTAGTAGTTGCAGATGCTTGCTAGAGTTCCAATCATAAGTGCATATGATCCAAGTAGAGAAAGTATGTTAGCTTATGCCTCTCCCTCATATGGCACAGCTGCTGCAACTAAGCCAGGTCTGAAGACTAAGATGCCAACAAGAGGACAACCAATGTCTAAGGCAAGGAAAGTTGCCACAGGAGAAACAATGGAGTTCACTCTTGAACCAAAGGAAACTGGAGATGGCAAGAAGAGGAAATAAAGGGTCAAGAAGACCATTGCCAAGAGTTATTGGTAAACCCTCAATGATGAGAGATTCTGAAGAAGAGGAAGAGGAAGAGGATGCAGCACCAGCACCCAAAGCTCAAAAGCTCATGGGAGATGCAATTAGATCAGGGGATGCTCCATCTAAGCCCAAAACTGCTCCTAAGACTGCTGCTCCAGCTCCAAATCCAAAACCCAAGAGGAGCACCAGGAACATCTCTGCTGAGGAGAAAAACAAGGCCCCAGTGCCTCAGGCTGCTGAAGAAGAAGAAGATGATGATTCTGTTATTTTGAGGAAGCTGAAGCCCAAGATCCCTAATCACAATGATGCACACCCAGTTGCAGAGAACATGAAAATCAGGAAGGATTCAGGATTAAGGTTATGGAGAGAGTCTGATCCATATGCCACTAGGAGAAGGACTGCTGGGGACTACAGATTCCACACTAAGGAACATCAGGACTTCTATGAGACTGTTTTACTTGACAAGAAGCCCATAGTGTGTGACATGAGATGGGTTGATTGGAAATTCATCAAGGAGAATGAGGAACACTTCCCTGGTGTATATGACAGCTTCAAGGCATGTGGAGTTGATGAGTTTGTGGCTCAGAAGTTCACCAAGTGGAATGATGAGCTCATTATGCAATTCTACTCCACTGCACACTTCTATCCAGATGGAAGGATTGTGTGGATGTCTGAGGTTACTAGGTACCAATCTACTGTTGAAGAATGGGCAAAACTCATAAATGCTCCTGAGGAACATGAGGATGACTTGGATGTATATGCCAAGAAGAAGAAAGACCACAACTCTATGGCAAATATGTACAAAGAGATCCCTGATGATGCTTTGGACACACATAAGTTTGGATCTATACACTATTTGTTGTCTGGTCTGCCTACAATCAATTGGATTCTGAGGCACACACTACTTCCCAAGTCAGGTGATCACAAGATGATCAGAGGACATGCTATCAACTTGCTGCACATATTTTATGTCCCAGGGAAGTTCAAGGTTATGAGCCTGATTGTGGAAACAATCAAGAGGACTGCAGCTGATCAGAAAAGAAGTTGTGGATATGCTCCACACATCCAGGAGCTCATTAACTCAAAGATGGGCAAGGGCAAGTACATCTTGGACAAAGAGCATCTTCCCATCTATCCTGAATTTGAGGACAACACAGTAGTCATGACTGAGAATGAACCAATATTTGTGCAAGCACAAGAGAAGAAAGCCAAAGCTAAAGCTCAGAAGGCTGCCAAGATGCCAACTGTGGAAGAGGCATCTCGGGTCTTCTTGAAGAGCAAGCAAGACCAGCTGGGATATCTGATCCAATCCACTCTGAGGATTGAGCAGGGCCTGGCCACCCTGACCAAGAACCAGGAGAGCTTGGAAAGGATTGTTGAGACAAAATTCTATGATCTTGATGTCAAGATCGCACAGATCCAAACTGCAGTTGAGCAACTTCAGGAGGAAGCAGAGGAGAAGAAGGGCAAGTCTACCACAGATGCATTTGCTAGAGTGCCCAGAGAACAGAGATCTACTGCAGTGCCAGTGACAAACACTAGAGCTACAGCATCAGCACCAGCAGCTACAGCTCTAGTTCCAGCTCCAGCAGCTACTCCACCAGCTCCAGCCACTTCATCAGAAGCTTTCGTCCTTGGCGTTCTCTCAACACCACCTCCCGAAGATCAAGCCTGGGATTCGTTTAGCACTATGCATTTTCAAACTTTTTGGTAACTTGTTGCCAAAGGGGGAGAAAAATGTATAGATCATAGGCTTCGAGAGAGAGAGTGTTGGTTTTTATCTCTCTTTGCCCTCTTTTTGGTTGGTTTGAAACTTTAACGTTGTGCTTGTGTGATACTACTTTATGTCCTTGTGAGATACTTAGTAGGCCAAGTGTTTGATCATATGCTACCCTTAATGCTTGTTGGTTAATGCTATCTTTCATATCCTATTATGATCATTCACTTTGCTTGGTGATGAGTGCATGCTTTTAATCTCTATCATTTTGAGCGCTCCACCAAGATGTATGTGACATGGAAGAGTAACCCATGATCCTAATCGATTGTGCATTTGCATTCAAAAGCAAATCTTAAATAATGCACAAATTTAGGGGGAGCTCTTGCTTATCACATACTTCTCAAAGCGACGATGTTTTTCAATCTTATTTATCATTTGTCGAAGCTTTGATCTATATGTTGTCATCAATTACCAAAAAGGGGGAGATTGAAAGTGCAACTATCCCTGGGTGGTTTTGGTAATTCCTAACAACATATAGCTCATTGAGCTAATGCTATTCCAAGATAAATATTTCAGGAAAGCTCAATGTTTGGCATGGCATGGATTAGAAAGTGGACCCTTCAAAATGCTAAGGACAAAGGATTGGCTCAAGATCAAAGCACAAGACTCTACATTTCATATTTTAGTGATCCAAGATCACATTGAGTCTATAGGAAAAGCCAATACTATTAAGAAGGGATGAGGTGTTGCTTAATGAGGATCTTGCTCAAAATGCTTAGTGATATGCTCCAAAACCCTCCACTACTTTCTCATATTCACATATGTCCTAAACCAAAAAGTCCAACTCGGCCCCACCGATTCTGTTCATCCGGAGCCACCGAGTTCAGTTGACATAGCCACTGCTAGAAACCCTAATCAATTCGGTCTCACCGATAGGGATCTCGGTCTCACCGAGATGGGATTGCAAACTCTCTGTTTTCCTTCGTAACGTTTCGGTCAAGCCGAGATGAGCGATCGGTCCCACCGAGATTGCAATGCAAACTCTCTGTTTCCCCTTCGTAACGTTTCGGTCCAACCGAGATGAGCAAATCGGTCCCACCGAGTTTGCCTGACCAACTCTCTTTTTGGCTATTACCAAAATCGGTCTCACCGAGTTTGTGTAATCGGTCTCACCGAGATTATGTTATGCCCTAACCCTAATGACATCGGTCCCACCGAGTTGACATGTCGGTCCCACCAAGAATCCTAACGTTCACATTTTGAACTAAATCGGTCCGACCGAGTTCTCTGAATCGGTCCCACCGAGTTTGGTGATTTGTGTGTAATGGTTAGATTTTGTGTGGAGGCTATATATACCCCTCCACCCACTCTTCATTCATGGAGAGAGCCATCAGAACATGCCTACACTTCCAATACATATTTTCTGAGAGAGAACCACCTACACTTGTGTTGAGGTCAAGATATTCCATTCCAACCACATAAGTCTTGATCTCTAGCCTTCCCCAAGTTGCTTTCCACTCAAATCTTCTTTCTACCAAATCCAATCCCATGAGAGAGAGTTGAGTGTTGGGGAGACTATCATTTGAAGCACAAGAGCAAGGAGTTCATCATCAACACACCATTTGTTACTTCTTGGAGAGTGGTGTCTCCTAGATTGGCTAGGTGTCACTTGGGAGCCTCCGACGAGATTGTGGAGTTGAACCAAGCAATTTGTAAGGGCGAGGAGATTGCCTACTTCGTGAAGATCTACCCTAGTGAGGCAAGTCCTTCGTGGGCGACGACCATGGTGGGATAGACAAGGTTGCTTCTTCGTGGACCCTCCGTGGGTGGAGCCCTCCGTGGACTCGCGCAACCGTTACTCTTCGTGGGTTGAAGTCTCCATCAACGTGGATGTACGATAGCACCAACTATCGGAACCACGGATAAAAAATCTCCGTGTCAACATTGCGTTTGCTCCCTCAATCTCATCCCTTTACCTTCATGTGCAATTTTTTTTACATTCGGCTGCTATACTCTTAGAATTGCATGTGTAGGTTGATTGCTTGACTTGTGATAAGTTGCTAAAATCTGCCAAGAACTAAAATTGGGAAAAGGCTAGATTTTTATTTGGTCAAGTAGTCTAATCACCCCCCCCTCTAGACATACTTTCGATCCTACAAGTGGTATCAGAGCTTTGGTCTCCATTTGCTTTGATTTCCATAGCTTTTGGTGTTCATAACCTTGGTTTCACAACTAGGAGAGTATGGCGTCTAGTGAGGGAAATTACCACCGTAGAGGTCCTTACTTTGATGGCACAATTTTTGCTAGTTGGAAGCATAAGATGAAAATGCATATTATTGGACATAACCCCGCCGTTTGGGCTGTTGTGTGTATTGGCTTGCAAGGTGAATTCTTTGATGGGAGAGAACCAAACCGTGAAGCTACCACGGAAGAGTTGAAGATGCTACAGTACAATGCTCAAGCTTGTGTTATTCTCTTCAACGGATTGTGCCCCGAAGAATTCAACAAAATCAGCCGTCTTGAGAATGCAAAGGAAATTTGGGATACTTTGATTGATATGCATGAACGTACCGACTCCGTCAAGGAATCCAAATTGGATGTGCTTCAAAGTCAACTTGACAAGTTCAAAATGAAGGATGGTGAAGGTGTCGCTGAAATGTACTCTAGGCTTTCTCTCATCACAAATGAGATTGCGGGCTTAGGAAGTGAAGAGATGACCGACAAGTTCATCATCAAGAAGATCCTAAGAGCCTTGGATGGAAAGTATGATACCATGTGCACATTGATCCAAATGATGCCCAATTACAAAGATCTCAAGCCAACAGAAGTCATTGGAAGAATTGTTGCTCATGAGATGTCTCCCAAGGATAAGGAAGAGCATCACAACAAGTCAAGTGGTGCTTACAAAGCCTCATGTGATACTCCCACATCTTCAAGTGAGAAACAAAACTTCAATGAAGAGTTGAGCCTTATGGTAAAGAACTTCAACAAGTTCTACAAGAGTACAAGCAAAGAAAGAAGTTCCAAGTCAAGGTCCTACAATGACAAAAGATCTTCTAGTCGTGAGCGAAATTGCTACAATTGTGGAAGACCCGGACACTACTCCAATGGGTGTACGCCCCCTACAAAAGACGAGAAGATTCTCCCAAAAGAAGAAGTAGAAGAGAAGAACCACCACCAAGAGAAAGGAGGAGTAGAGATGATCGTTATGAACGAAGACCCTCTCAGAGAAGCAAGGATTCGGAAAGAAAGGAAAAGTCATCAAGGAGCTACACAAAAAGAAGACATCAAGCTCATGTTGGTGAGTGGGTATCCGGCTCCGACTCCGACAATCACTCCGAAAGAAGTTATCACTCCGACTCCGAATATACTCAAGATGAAGGTGTTGCCGGTCTAGCACTTATGTCAACCAACTCCTATGACATATTTGACTCACCAAATGAAGGAATTGGAAGATGCTTCATTGCCAAAGGTCCAAAGGTAACACATCCCGAGTATGTTGATTTCAATAGTGATGAAGATGATTTGCTAGGTGATGATGATTTACTTGTTGACAACTCTAGTGATGAAAACTATGATGAAACATCAATTAATCATGCTAATCAATATAAAACGAATGATGATGATAAGAAGGAGATTGAGTGTCTAACCAAAGAACGAAACACTCTTAAGTTTAGATCATGAAACTACCTTGGAAAATCATCGAGAACTTTTAAAGACTCATGATAAGCTACGCTTTGAAAAGCTCAACCTTGAGCAAGAGCATGAGTTTTTAAAGGCAATCAATGATAATCTTCGCAAGAAAAGTTCTTCTTACATTGCCAAGCATTTACTCTTGTCTACTCACATACCACAAGTTAAATCTAGCAACAAGAACAAGAAAGATTCTTCATCTAGTGGTAACAACAATCATGCTAAATCCAATGTTGATGCTTCTAGTAGTTCTCTTGATTCCTCTAATGATTATCTTAGCCAAGTTACACTTCAGCAAGAAAATAGCTTATTGAAGGGAACTCATAGAGAAAGGTGTTTACAAGAGTCTTGCCGGAAGTAAGCAATTTGAGGAAATTGTGCGCAAGCAAGGAAGACACCGGAATAATCAAGGTGTTGGTTTTGAACGGAAGTTCGATGCCAATGGAGTTGAGTGGGAAGAAGATCAATACCCCAAGACGAAGTTTGTTCCTCAACAAGAGAAGTATGATCCTACTTCTTTCAAAGGGACACAAGCTCAAGATGATCTTCCACCACAAGACCACAAGCAAAAAGGCAAGGATAAGCTTCAAGAGGAAATTGATGCATTTGAAGAAGCTCCTAAGGCCTTGGTCAAGTGGGTTACCAAGACTACATCAAGTTCCACTTCATCAAGTACAACTACGACTCCAAGGATTCCCATCAAGATGGTGTGGATCCAGAAGAATAAGAACTAGAGAGTTCTTGAGGGTGACTCCGCCAACATACTTCACTCCTATCATTTTGGCAAGGACAAGTGCAAACAACCTCCATATCTCGCACTAGTTCAAGGAGTCACAAACCCTCTTGTTGGTAAGACAAGGGACAAGGTAACCTAATTCTTTCATGGACATCATTTGATGCATCACTCTATTTCTATGGATATCCTTGTTTGTTCCTTGTGGGACTAACCTGTGTAGGTATTGAGAGTGCAACTCACTCCAAAGGATTGCTCCAAATGATCTACATCAACATTGAGCATCTACATCTTCAACACCTACATGAAGTCATCATCGACAAAACCCAAGGTTAGTTCATTCCCTTCAGGGGGAATATCACATCTAGGGGGAGCTTTACTCAAATCAATGAGCTAAAGCAACTCTAATGGTGTGAACACAACAATTCTTTATGTAAAAGTGGTAACCCCACTTGTGCTTAAACGATGAGTATGACCTATGATCAAATGTTCTCATTTGACTCCTAAGTCAATATACTCATATATAGATGACCTAGTCATCACCAATTGCTTGATAGATGCTAGAATGTTTGTGCATGATTTGACACATATTTCATTTGCCATTTTATTGTGTGAGCATGTTGGATGCATATTTTACTCATTCGAGGACATCCATTTGTTGCTATGATTGTTTGGCTCTTTCTCTTTTGCCAAATGGATGGACAAGAATGCCTAAGAACACCCTCTAGCTATCTATGCTTTTCTCGTCTCAAACTCTATTCATGCTACATCACAAAGTTTGATCAAGTCAGATTCGAACCACTCTGTGTGAGGAGCACTCGGAGATCCCGATTCGTCATAGACTTAAACCTCCAAAACCTCTTTGTGCATCTCGGTCTGACCGATTCATCCTTTTCGGTCCTACCGAGTCACCAAGTTGATCTAGGGTTTTCAATCTCGGTGCGACCGATTAGAACTTTTTGGTCACACCGAGTTGCAGTAACTGCTTGCAGTTTTGCATCTCGGTGCCACCGAGTCGTTCCACTCGGTCACACCGACAGGGTCAGGTTATATATACCGCAGGGTCAAAATTTGGAAATTTCTCCGAACCCCTTCGCCCGCGCATAACCTACTCTGCCTCCTCTGGTCTCCGAATCGTCCTCTCGTCGCCAGTGACCTCCCGCCACTGGTCTCCGCCGCCGTCAACGGAAATCTTCTCCGCCGTTGCCGCCGTAGCAAGTTCGTCGCCGCTCTAGGGTATGGACTTGATCACTGTGCTAATCTTTAACTCCGATTCCTAGCACATTGCTTTGCCATGTTTCTTGCCATAATTGAAATCATCCTGTCCAGCAAAAACGTCCCATAGATTAGTTTTGATTTGAAAATTTAGGGTTAGGTCTCCGCCAAATTCATCTCGGACTGACCGAGTTGTAGAAATCGGTCTCACCGATTTTGGCTTAGGCCAGAGCACACGCATTTTCGGTCCTACCAAAAATTGCAAATCGGTGTGACAGAGTTTGATTCTCTGTGAAACCCTAGCAGTCTCGGTGACTCGGTCTGACCGAGTTCACTAGTTCAGGTTCCAAAAGCTGCTTCGGTATCACCGAGTTTACAAATCGGTAGATCCGAAATGCTTTCTGTGAAGAACTAAAACTAAGTTTTTAAGTCATCTATTTTGCAAAAACTCCTATACTTTGTGATGCTCATCTATTCTACCTCATCTATAACCTATTCACAGGGTCTACTGACAGTTTGCTTGCAAGATGTCTAAAGAAAGTGACAGCCAAAACAAGTCAGAGGAATAGGTTCAGTTGAGTGAGGGCACTAGTCCCTTTAGTAGCTATGATGAAGGCAGCAGGAGCACTCCAAGCAACTTGTCAAAGGCTGCTACCAGAACAAGGAAGAAGATAACTTCTGACTCTGAAGATGAAGACTATGTGGCTGTTGAAGATGAAGCCACTTCCAAGAAGAAAGTGCTGAAGAAATAATATGGCACAACTGCTGCAACTAAGCCAGGTCTGAAGACTAAGACGCCGGCAAGAAGATAGCCCATGTCTAAGGCAAGGAAAGTTGCCACAGGAGAAACAATGGAGTTCACTCTTGAACCCAAGGAAACTGGAGATGGCAAGAAGAGGAAATAAAGGGTCAAGAAGACCATTGCCAAGAGTTATTGGTAAACCCTCAATGATGAGAGATTCTGAAGAAGAGGAAGAGGAAGAGGATGCAGCACCAGCACCCAAAACTCAAAAGATCATGGGAGATGCAATTAGATCAGGGGCTGCTCCATCTAAGCCCAAAACTGCTCCTAAGACTGCTGCTCCAGCTCCAAAGCCAAAACCCAAGAGGAGCACCAGGAACATCCCTGCTGAGGAGAAAAACAAGGCCCCAATGCCTCAAGCTGCTGAAGAAGAAGATGATGATGATTCTGTTATTTTGAGGAAGCTGAAGCCCAAGATCCCTGATCACAATGATGCACACCTAGTTGCAGAGGACATGAAAATCAGGAAGGATTCAGGATTAAGGTTATGGAGAGAGTCTGATCCATATGCCACTAGGAGAAGGACTGATGTGGACTACCGATTCCACACTAAGGAACAACATGACTTCTATGAGACTGTTTTACTTGATAAGAAGCCCATAGTGTGTGACATGAGATGGGTTGATTGGAAATTCATCAAGGAGAATGAGGAACACTTCCCTGGTGTATATGACAGCTTCAAGGCATGTGGAGTTGATGAGTTTGTGGCTCAGAAGTTCACCAAGTGGAATGATGAGCTCATTATGCAATTCTACTCCACTGCACACTTCTAACCAGATGGAAGGATTGTGTGGATGTCTGAGGGTACTAGGTACCAATCTACTGTTGAAGAATTGGCAAAACTCATAAATGCTCCTAAGGAACACGAGGATGACTTGGATGTCTATGCCAAGAAGAAGAAAGACCACAACTCTATGGCAAATATGTACAAAGAGATCCCTGATGATGCTTTGGACACACATAAGTTTGGATCTGTACACTATTTGTTGTCTGGTCTGCCTACAATCAATTGGATTCTGAGGCACACACTTCTTCCAAGTCAGGTGAGCACAAGATGATCAGAGGACATGCTATCAACTTGCTGCACATATTTTATGTCCCACAGAAGTTCAAGGTTATGAGTCTGATTGTGGAAACAATCAAGAGGACTGCAGCTGATCAGAAGAGAAGTTGTGGATATGCTCCACACATCCAGGAGCTCAATAACTCAAAGATGGGCAAGGGCAAGTACATCTTGGACAAAGAGCATCTTCCCATCTATCCCGAATTTGAGGACAACACAGTAGTCATGACTGAGAATGAACCATCATCTGTGCAAGCACAAGAGAAGAAAGCCAAAGCTAAAGATGAGAAGGTTGCAAAGATGCCAACTGTGGAAGAGGCATCTCAGGTCTTCTTGAAGAGCAAGCAAGACCAGCTTGGATATCTGATCCAATCCACTATGAGGATTGAGCAGGGCCTGGCCACCCTGACCAAGAACCAGGAGAGCTTGGAAAGGATTGTTGAGACAAAATTCTATGATCTTGATGTCAAGATCATAGAGATCCAAACTGCAGTTGAGCAACTTCAGGAGGAAGCAAAGGAGAAGAAGGGAAAGTCTACCACAGATGCATTTGCTAGAGTGCCCAGAGGACAGAGATCTGCTGCAGTGCCAGTGACAGACACTAGAGCTACAACATCAGCACCAGCAGCTACAACTCCAGTTCCAGCTCCAGCAGCTACTCCACCAGCTCCAGCCACTTCATCAGAAGCTTTCGTCCTTAGCGTTCTCTCAACACCACCTCCTGAAGATCAAGCCTGAGAGTCGTTTAGCACTATGCATTTTCAAACTTTTTGGTAACTTGTTGCCAAAGGGGGAGAAAATGTATAGATCATAGGCTTCGAGAGAGAGAGAGAGAGAGTGTTGGTTTTTATCTCTCTTTGCCCTCTTTTTGGTTGGTTTGAAACTTTAATGTTGTGCTTGTGTGATACTACTTTATGTCCTTGTGAGATACTTAGTAGGTCAAGTGTTTGATCATATGCTACCCTTAATGCTATCTTTCATATCCTATTATGATCATTCACTTTGCTTGGTGATGAGTGTTGGGGAACGTTGCAGAAAATTAAAAATTTTCCTACGGTTTCACCAAGATCTATCTATGAGTTCATCTAAGCAACGAGTCATGGGAGAGATATTGCATCTACATACCACTTGTAGATCGCGTGCGGAAGCGTTCACTAGAACGTGGATGACGGAGTCGTACTCGCCGTGATCCAAATCACCGATGACCGAGTGCCAAACGGACGGCACCTCCGCGTTCAACACACGTACGGGACAGGAGACGTCTCCTCCTTCTTGATCCAGCAAGGGGAAAGGAGAGGTTGATGATGATCCAGCAGCACGACGGCGTGGTGGTGGATGCAGCAGAACTCCGGCGAGGCTTCGCCAAGCTGCTGCGGGAGGAGGACGAGGTGTAGCAGGGGAGGAGGCGCCAGAACTTGTGGTGCGGCTTCCCCTCCTCCTCCCTTTATATAGGCCCCAGGCGCCGCCCTGGGGATCCCATCTCCCAAGGGGGGCGGCCAAGGGGTGGAGTGCCCCCAAGCCAAATGGGCGCCCCACCCTAGGGTTTCAACCCTAGGCGCAGGTGGGCCAGAGGCACCAGCCCACTATGGGCTGGTTCCTCCCCACTTCAGCCCATGGGGCCCTCCGAGATGGGTGGCCCCACCGGTGGACCCGGGACCCTTCCGGTGGTCCCAGACAATCCGGTGACCCGAAACTTTCCGATGGCGAAATACCACTTCCTATATATAATTCTTTACCTCCGGACCATTCGAAACTCCTCGTGACGTCTGGGATCTCATTCGGGACTCGAACAACATTCGTATACTGCATACTCATATTCATACAACCCTAGCGCCACCGAACCTTAGTGTGTAGACCCTACGGGTTCGGGAGACACGTAGACATGACCGAGACGGCTCTCGGGCAATAACCAACAGCGGATCTGGATACCCATGTTGGCTCCCACATGCTCCTCGATGATCTCATCGGATGAACCACGATGTCGAGGATTCAAACAACCCGTATACAATTCCTTTGTCAATCGGTATGTTACTTGCCCGAGATTCGATCGTCGGTATCCCAATACCTCGCTCAATCTCGTTACCGCAAGTCACTTTACTCGCATCAGTAATGCATGATCCCGTGACGAGACACTTGGTCACTTTGAGCTCATTATGATGATGCACTACCGAGTGGGCCCAGTGATACCTCTCCGTAACACGGAGTGACAAATCCAGCCTCGATCCGTGTCAACCCAATGACACTTTCGGAGATACCAGTAGTGCACCTTTATAGTCACCCGATTCGTTGTGACGTTTGGTACACCCAAAGCACTCTTACGGTATCCGGAGTTACACGATCTCATGGTCTAAGGAAGAGATACTTGACATTGGAAAAGCTCTAGCAAAACGAACTACACGATCTTGTGCTATGCTTAGGATTGGGTCTTGTCCATCACATCATTCTCCTAATGATGTGATCCCGTTATCATTGACATCCAATGTCCATAGTCAAGAAACCATGACTATCTATTGATCAACGAGCTAGTCAACTAGAGGCTCACTAGGGACATAATGTGGTCTATTTATTCACACGTGTATTATGATTTCCGGATAATACAATTATAGCATGAATAAAAGACAATTATCATGAACAAGGAAATATAATAATAATCCTTTTATTATTGCCTCTAGGGCATATTTCCAACAGTCTCCCACTTGCACTAGAGTCAATAATCTAGTTACATTGTGATGAATCGAACACCCATAGAGTTCGGTGTTGATCATGTTTTGCCCATGAAGAGGTTTAGTCAGCGGATCTGCGACATTCAGATCCGTATGCACTTTGCAAATTTCTATGTCTCCATCTTGAACATTTTCACGGATGGAGTTGAAGCGATGCTTGATGTGCTGGTCTTCTTGTGAAACCTGGGCTCCTTGGCAAGTGCAATAGCTCCGGTGTTGTCACAGAAGAGTTTGATCGGCCCCGACGCATTGGGTATGACTCTAGGTCGGTGATGAACTCCTTCACCCAAATTGCTTCATGCGCTGCCTCCGAGGCTGCCATGTACTCCGCTTCACATGTAGATCCCGCCACGACGCTCGCTTGCAGCTGCACCAGCCATCGCTCCACCATTCAACATATACACGTATCCGGTTTGTGACTTAGAGTCATCCAGATCTGTGTCGAAGCTTAGCGCCGACATAACCCTTTACGACGAGCTCTTCGTCACCTCCATAAATGAGAAACATGTCCTTTGTCCTTTTTAGGTACCTCAGAATATTCTTGACCGCTGTCCAGTGTTCCTTGCCGGGATTACTTTGGTACCTTCCTACCAAACTTACGGCAAGGTTTACATCACGTCTGGTACACAGCATGGCATACATAATAGATCCTATGGCTGAGGCATAGGGGATGACGCTCATCTCTTCTTTATCTTTTGCCGTGGTCGGGCATTGAGCTGAGCTCAATCTCACACCTTGCAGTACAGGCAAGAACCCTTTCATGGACTGATCCATTTTGAACTTCTTCAAAATCTTATCAAGGTATGTGCTTTGTGAAAGACCTATGAGGCGTCTCGATCTATCTCTATAGATCTTGATGCCTTATATATAAGCAGCTTCTCCAAGGTCCTTCATTGAAAAACTTTTATTCAAGTAGGCCTTAATGCTGTCCAAGAGTTCTATATCATTTCCCATCAAAAGTATGTCATCTACATATAATATGAGAAATGCTACAGAGCTCCCACTCACTTTCTTGTAAACGCAGGCTTCTCCATAAGTCTGCATAAACCCAAACGCTTTGATCATCTCATCAAAGCGAATGTTCCAACTCCGAGATGCTTGCACCAGCCCATAAATGGATCGCTGGAGCTTGCATACTTTGTTAGCATTCTTAGGATCGACAAAACCTTCCGGCTGCATCATATACAACTCTTCCTTAAGGTAAGCGTTAAGGAATGCCGTTTTGACGTCCATCTGCCATATCTCATAATCATAGTATGCGGCAATTGCTAACATGATTCGGACGGACTTAAGCTTCGCTACGGGAGAGAAAGTCTCATCATAGTCAATCCCTTGAACTTGCTGATAACCCTTAGCGACAAGTCGAGCTTTATAGATGGTGACATTACCATCCGCGTCCGTCTTCTTCTTAAAGATCCATTTGTTTTCTATCGCTCGCCGATCATCGAGCAAGTCTGTCAAAGTCCATACTTTGTTTTCATACATGGATCCTATCTCAGATTGCATGGCTTCAAGCCATTTGTTGGAATCTGGGCCGCCATCGCTTCTTCATAGTTCAAGGTTCACCGTTGTCTAACAACATCATTTCTAAGACAGGGTTGCCGTACCACTGCAGTGCGGAACGTGTCCTAGTGGACCCTCTGAAGTTCAAGAGCAACTTGATCCAAGTACCTTGATCATCATCATTAATTTCCTCTCCGGTTGGTGTAGGCACCACAGAACATTTTCTGAGCTGCACTACTTTCCGGTTCAAGAGGTAGTACTTCATCGAGTTCTACTTTCCTCCCACTTACTCCTTTCGAGAGAAACTCTTTTCCGAAAGGATCCGTTCTTGGCAACAAAGATCTTGCCTTCGGATCTAAGGTAGAAGGTATACCCAATGGTTTCCTTAGGGTATCCTATGAAGACGCATTTTTCCGACTTGGGTTCGAGCTTTTCAGGTTGAAGTTTCTTGACATAGGCATCACATCCCCAAACTTTTAGAAACGGCAGCTTAGGTTTCTTCCCAAACCATAATTCATACGGTGTCGTCTCAACGGATTTAGACGGTGCCCTATTTAAAGTGAATGTAGCTGTCTCTAGAGCTTATCCCCAAAATGATAGCGGTAAATCTGTAAGAGACATCATAGATCGCACCATATCCAATAGAGTGCGATTACGACGTTCGGACACACCGTTCTGTTGAGGTGTTCCAGCGGCGTGAGTTGTGAAACGATTCCACATTTCCTCAAGTGTGTACCAAATTCGTGACTTAAATATTCTTCTCCACGATCGATCGTAAGAACTTTATTTTTCGGTCACGTTGATTCTCTACCTCATTCTGAAATTCCTTGAACTTTTCAAAGGTATCGGACTTGTGTTTCATCAAGTAGACATACCCATATCTACTTAAGTCATCGTGAGAGTGAGAACATAACGATATCCTCCATGAGCCTCAACGCTCATTGGACCGCATACATCGGTATGTATGATTTCCAATAAGTTGGTTGCTCGCTCCATTGTTCCGGAGAACGGAGTCTTGGTCATTTTGCCCATAAGGCATGGTTCGCATGTGTCAAATGATTCATAATCGAGAGACTCTAAAAGTCCATCGAATGGAGCTTCTTCATGCGCTTGACACCAATGTGACCAAGGCGGCAAGTGCCACAAGTATGTGGGACTATCGTTATCAACTTTACATCTTTTGGTATTCACACTATGAATATGTGTAATATTACGTTCGAGATTCATTAAGAATAAACCATTGACCATCGAGCATGACCATAAAACATATCTCTCATATAAATAGAACAACCATTATTCTCGGATTTAAATGAGTAGCCATCTCGCATTAAACGAGATCCGATACAATGTTCATGCTCAAACTTGGCACCAAATAACAATTATTGAGGTTTAAAACTAATCCGTAGGTAAATGTAGAGGCAGCAGCCGACGGCGATCACATCGACCTTGGAACCATTCCCGACGTGCATCGTCACCTCGTCCTTCACCGGTCTCCGTTTATTCCGCACCTGCATTGTGAGTTACAAATATGAGCAACGGCACCGGTATCAAATACCCGGGAGTTACTACGAGTAATTGGTAAGGTACACATCAATACATGTATATCAAATATACCTTTAGTGTTGCCGGCCTTCTTGTCCGCTAAGTATTTGGGGCAGTTCCGCTTCCAGTGGCCCTTCCCTTTGCAATAAAAGCACTCTGTCTCAGGTTTGGGTCCATTCTTTGACTTCTTCCCGGCAACTTGCTTACCGGGCGCGGCAACCTCCTTGCCGTCCTTCTTGAAGTTCTTCTTGCCCTTGCCCTTCTTGAACTTAGTGGTTTTATTGACCATCAACACTTGATGTTCTTTCTTGATTTCAACCTCTGCTGACTTCAGCATTGAGAATACTTCGGGAATGGTCTTCACCATCCGCTGCATATTGTAGTTCATCACAAAGCTCTTGTAGCTTGGTGGGAGCGACTGAAGGATTCTGTCAATGACCGCCTCGTCCGGGAGGTTTATGTCCAGCTGGGACAGGTGGTTGTGCAACCTAGACATTTTGAGTATGTGCTCCTTGTGAACTGTTTTCCTCCATCTTACAACTATAGAACTTGTCGAGACTTCATATCTCTCGACCGGGCATGAGCTTGGAAAACTAGTTTCAGCTCTTGAACATCTCATATGCTCCGTGTTGCTCAAAACGCTTTTGGAGCCCGGTTCTAAGCTGTAAAGCATGCCGCCACCGAACGAGGGAGTAATCATCAAGACGAGACTGCCAAGCATTCATAATGTCTTGGTTCTCTGGGACGGTGCATCACCTAGCGGTCCTTCTAGGACATATTGTTTCTGGCAGCTATGAGGATGATCCTCGTGTTCGGACCCAATCCGTATAGTTGCTGCCATCATCTTTCAACTTGGTTTTCTCTAGGAAGCGTTGAAGTTCATGTTGACATGAGCATTGGCCATTTGATCTACAAGACATATTTGCAAAGGTTTTAGACTAAGTTCATGATAATTAAGTTCATCTAATCAAATTGTTTTAATGAACTCCCACTCAGATTAGACATCCCTCTAGTCATCTAAGTGTTACACGATCCGAGTCGACTAGGCCGTGTCCGATCATCACGTGAGACGGACTAGTCATCATCGGTGAACATCTCCATGTTGATCGTATCTTCCATACGACTCGTGTTCGACCTTTCGGTCTCCGTGTTCCGAGGCCATGTCTGTACATGCTAGGCTCGTCAAGTTAACCCTAAGTGTTTTGCATGTGTAAATCTGTCTTACACCCATTGTATGTGAATGTAAGGATCTATCACACCCGATCATCACGTGGTGCTTCGAAACGACGAACTTTAGCAACGGCGCACAGTTAGGGGAGAACACTTCTTGATATTTTTGTAAGGGATCATCTTATTTACTACCGTCGTTCTAAGTAAACAAGATGCATAAACATAATAAACATCACATGCAATTATATAGTAGTGACATGATATGGCCAATATCATATAGCTCCATTGATCTCCATCTTCGGGCTCCATGATCATCTTGTCACCGCATGACACCATGATCTCCATCATCATGATCTCCATCATCGTGTCTTCATGAAGTTGTCACGCCAACGACTACTTCTACTTCTATGGCTAACGCGTTTAGCAATAAAGTAAAGTAATTTACATGGCGTTCTTCAATGACACGCAGGTCATACAAAATAAACACAACTCCTATGGCTCCTGCGGTTGTCATACTCATCGACATGCAAGTCGTGATTCCTATTACAAGAACATGATCTCATACATCACAATATGTCATTCATCATTCATCACAACTTCTGGCCATATCACATCACATGACAATTGCTGCAAAAACAAGTTAGACGTCCTCTAATTGTTGTTGCATCTTTTACGTGGCTGCAATTGGGTTCTAGCAAGAACGTTTTCTTACCTACGAATAACCACAACGTGATTTTGTCAACTTATATTTACCCTTCATAAGGACCCTTTTCATCGAATCCGCTCCAACTAAAGTGGGAGAGACAGACACCCGCCAGCCACCTTATGCAACTAGTGCATGTCAGTCGGTGGAACCGGTCTCACGTAAGCGTACGTGTAAGGTTGGTCCGGGCCGCTTCATCCCACAATAACGCTGAAGCAAGATAATACTAGTAGCGGAAAGCAAGTTGACAAGATCTACGCCCACAACAAAATTGTGTTCTACTCGTGCAATAGAGAACTACGCATAGACCTAGCTCATGATGCCACTGTTGGGGAACGTTGCAGAAAATTAAAATTTTTCCTACGGTTTCACCAAGATCTATCTATGAGTTCATCTAAGCAACGAGTCATGGGAGAGAGATTGCATCTGCATACCACTTGTAGATCGCGTGCGGAAGCGTTCACTAGAACGTGGATGACGGAGTCGTACTCGCCGTGATCCAAATCACCGATGACCGAGTGCCGAACGGACGGCACCTCCGCGTTCAACACACGTACGGGATGGGAGACGTCTCCTCCTTCTTGATCCAGCAAGGGGAAAGGAGAGGTTGATGATGATCCAGCAGCACGACGGCATGGTGGTAGATGCAGCAGAACTCCGGCAGGGCTTCGCCAAGCTGCTGCGGGAGGAGGACGAGGTGTAGCGGGGGGAGGCGCCAGAACTTCAGTGGTGCGGCTGCCCTCCCCCTCCCTTTATATAGGCCCCTAGGGGCGCCGCCTTGGGGATCCCATCTCCCAAGGGGCGGCGGCCAAGGGGTGGAGTGCCCCCAAGGCAGTGGGCGCCCCTTCCTAGGGTTTCAACCCTAGGCGCAGGGGTGGGCCAGGCGCACCAGCCCACTATGGGCTGGTTCCTCCCACTTCAGCCCATGGGGCCCTCCGGGATGGGTGGCCCCACCCGGTGGACCCCCGGGACCCTTCCGGTGGTCCCGGTACAATACCGGGTGACCCCGAAACTTTCCCGATGGCCGAAATACCACTTCCTATATATAATTCTTTACCTCCGGACCATTCCGAAACTCCTCGTGACGTCTGGGATCTCATCCGGGACTCCGAACAACATTCGGTATACTGCATACTCATATTCATACAACCCTAGCGTCACCGAACCTTAAGTGTGTAGACCCTACGGGTTCGGGAGACACGTAGACATGACCGAGACGGCTCTCGGGCAATAACCAACAGTAGGATCTGGATACCCGTGTTGGCTCCCACATGCTCCTCGATGATCTCATCGGATGAACCACGATGTCGAGGATTCAAACAACCCCGTATACAATTCCCTTTGTCAATCGGTATGTTACTTGCCCGAGATTCGATCGTTGGTATCCCAATACCTCGTTCAATCGTTACCGGCAAGTCACTTTACTCGTACCGTAATGCATGATCCCGTGACCAGACACTTGGTCACTTTGAGCTCATTATGATGATGCACTACCGAGTGGGCCCAGTGATACCTCTCCGTAACACGGAGTGACAAATCCGATCTCGATCCGTGTCAACCCAATGCAGACACTTTCGGAGATACCGTAGTGCACCTTTATAGTCACCCGATTCGTTGTGACGTTTGGTACACCCAAAGCACTCTTACGGTATCCGGAGTTACGATCTCATGGTCTAAGGAAGAGATACTTGACATTGGAAAAGCTCTAGCAAAACGAACTACACGATCTTGTGCTATGCTTAGGATTGGGTCTTGTCCATCACATCATTCTCCTAATGATGTGATCCCGTTATCATTGACATCCAATGTCCATAGTCAGGAAACCATGACTATCTATTGATCAACGAGCTAGTCAACTAGAGGCTCACTAGGGACATAATGTGGTCTATTTATTCACACGTGTATTATGATTTCCGGATAATACAATTATAGCATGAATAAAAGACAATTATCATGAACAAGGAAATATAATAATAATCCTTTTATTATTGCCTCTAGGGCATATTTCCAACAATGAGTGCATGCTTTTAATCTCTATCATTTTGAGCGCTCCACCAAGATGTATGTGACATGGAAGAGTAACCCATGATCCTAATCGATTGTGCATTAGCATTCAAAATCAAATCTTAAATAATGCACAAATTTAGGGGGAGGTCTTGCTTATCACATACTTCTCAAAGCGACGATGTTTTTCAATCTTATTTATCATTTGTCGAAGCTTTGATCTATATGTTGTCATCAATTACCAAAAATGGGGAGATTGAAAGTGCAACTATCCCTGGGTGGTTTTGGTAATTCCTAACAACATATACCTCATTGAGCTAATGCTATTCCAAGATAAATATTTCAGGAAAGCTCAATGTTTAGCATGGCATGGAATAGAAAGTGGACCCTTCAAAATGCTAAGGACAAAGGATTGGCTCAAGCTCAAAGCACAAGACTCTACATTTTCTATTTTAGTGATCCAAGATCACACTGAGTCTATATGAAAAGCCAATACTATTAAGAAGGGATGAGGTGTTGCTTAATGAGGATCTTGCTCAAAATGCTTAGTGATATGCTCCAAAACCCTCCACTACTTTCTCATATCCACATATGTCCTAAACCAAAAAGTCCAACTCGGCCCCACCGATTCTGTTCATCCGGAGCCACCGAGTTCAGTTGACATAGCCACTGCCAGAAACCCTAATCAATTCGATCTCACCGATAGGGATCTCGGTCTCACCGAGATGGGATTGCAAACTCTGTGTTTCCCTTCGTAACGTTTCGGTCAAACCGAGATGAGCGATCGGTCCCACCGAGATTGCAATGCAAACTCTCTGTTTCCCCTTCGTAACGTTTCGGTCCAACCGAGATGAGCGAATCGGTCCCACCGAGTTTGCCTGACCAACTCTCTTTTTGGCTATTACCAAAATCGGTCTCACCGAGTTTGTGTAATCGGTCTCACCGAGATTACGTTATGCCCTAACCCTAATGAAATCGGTCCCACCGAGTTGACATGTCGGTCCCATCGAGAATCCTAACGTTCATATTTTGAACTAAATCGGTCCGATCGAGTTCTCTGAATCGGTCCCACCGAGTTTAGTGATTTGTGTGTAACGGTTAGATTTTGTGTGGAGGCTATATATACCCCTCCACCCACTCTTCATTCGTGGAGAGAGCCATCAGAACATGCCTACACTTCCAATACATATTTTCTGAGAGAGAACCACCTACACTTGTGTTGAGGTCAAGATATTCCATTCCAACCACATAAATCTTGATCTCTAGCCTTCCCCAAGTTGCTTTCCACTCAAATCTTCTTTCTACCAAATCCAATCCCATGAGAGAGAGTTGAGTGTTGGGGAGATTATCATTTGAAGCACAAGAGCAAGGAGTTCATCATCAACACACCATTTGTTACTTCTTGGAGAGTGGTGTCTCCTAGATTGGCTAGGTGTCACTTGGGAGCCTCTGACAAGATTGTGGAGTTGAACCAAGCAGTTTGTAAGGGCAAGGAGATCGCCTACTTCGTGAAGATCTACCCTAGTGAGGCAAGTCCTTCGTGGGCGACGACCATGGTGGGATAGACAAGGTTGCTTCTTCGTGGACCCTTCATGGGTGGATCCCTCCGTGGACTCACAAGAACTGCTACCCTTCGTGGGTGAAGTCTCCATCAACGTGGATGTACGATAGCACCACCTATCGGAACCACGGATAAAAAATCTCCGTGTCAACATTGCGTTTGCTCCCTCAATCTCATCCCTTTACCTTCATGTGCAATTGCTCTACATTCTGCTGCTATACTCTTAGAATTGCATGTGTAGGTTGATTGCTTGACTTGTGATAAGTTGCTAAAATCTGCCAAGAACTAAAATTGGGAAAAGGCTAGATTTTTATTTGGTCAAGTAGTCTAATCACCCCCCTCTAGACATACTTTAGATCCTACACATTCTATTATAAAAATAATGTGCCAAGCTCTGGTTTTAGGATGATTAGATTGCTTGTTTACTATGTGCAGAACAAAAACAGAAACTTTGGCTATAGTGCATGAATTTAAATTTTTTACTGGAAGGTCAAATGGGTCTGAAACTTTCTGCACATTACTTCTGTACAAATTTTTCAAATTTTAAAATTTATTTCATAATTTTAGGAGTTACATAAGTTTACTAAACTTCCATATTACTACAGACTGTCCTTTTTTGACAGATTCTGTTTTTCTCGTGTTATTTTCTTATTTTGATGAATCTATGGCTAGTATCGGGGGGTATGAACCATAGATAAGTTGGAATACAGTAGGTTTAACACCAATAAATAAAGTATGAGTTAATTACATTACCTTAAAGTGGTAGTTTGCTTTATTACACTAACGGATCTCACAAAGTTTTTTGCTTAAGTTTGTGTGGATGAAGTGTTCAAAGATCGAGGAGCTATCAATATGAGAAGAATAAAGAGAGGCAAGAGTTCAAGCTTGGGGATGACCAAGGCACCCCAAGTAAATATTTAAAAGGATACTCAAGCATCTAAGCTTGGGGATGCCCCGTTTGGCATCCCATATTTCTTCTTCAACAAATATCGGTATACCTCGGTTTTTGTTTTGGTCACATGATTTGTGTCCTTTGTGTTTTTGTTTTTCCTTTAAGAACCATGCTAGTATGAGATAACCCTTCAGTTATTTATAGAATACTTCATGTGCTTCACTTATATCTTTTAAGTGTGATCTTATAGAATTGCTCTTTGTGATTCATTTAAATCTTTTGAGTATGGTTTTATAGAATGCTTCGTGTGCTTCACTTACATATTTTGAGCTTGGATATTGGTTAGTCTATATTAATTGTAGAATGCTCCATGAAATTCACTTATATCTTTTGGAGTATGAATAATACTATCATTTAAAGTGGGTTTGGAAGAGTGTCAACTTTAGGAATTAGTGATCCCACTATTTTGGAGGGTGTTGAATCTTAGTGTGATATTTATGAAAGTGGATTTGGAAGAGTGTCAACTTTAGTTAGTAATGATTCCATTATTTCGGAAGCGGTTCCAATTGAGTATGAGAACAAAGTTTCTATCCATGATGCTACTGAAAATTATTATGAGGGAGGAATATATGCTTGCAGGAGTTGCAATAATATCAAGTTTCCTCTCTATGTGCTTAAAGTTTTGAAGTTATACTTGTTTTGCCTTCCTATGCTAGTTGATTCTTGTTCCTATAAATTGTGTGCTCACAAAATCCCTAGGCATAGGAAGTGGGTTAGATTTAAATGTGCTAGTAATATTCTTCATGATGCTCTCTTTGTGTTTCAATTCTTTTCTTTTATGCGGGCATCATTGAAATCGTCATGCCTTGCTAAAAGGCATTAAAGAAAAGCGCTTGTTGGGAGACAACCCAATATTTACCCTTACTGTTTTTGTGTGTTTACATGATTAAGCTACTGTAGTAATCATGTTTTATAGCTTTTGTTTCAATAAAGTGCCAAGTAAGACCTTTGGGAAGACTTGGGTGAAACTTAATGTGATCTTGCTGTAAAAAACAGAAACTTTGCGCTCACGAGATTAGCTGTAATTTTTTTACAGAAGAGTGCTTTTGAGTTGATTCTTTTTTCAGAAGATTAATAGAAAAATTCCTCACGTCCACTAATTTATTTCATAATTTTTGGAGTAGCATACGTATGGTTTATGTTCAGATCATTACAGACTGTTCTGTTTCTGACAGATTCTGTTTTCATTGCATAGTTTGCTTGTTTTCTAGTTTCTATGGCTTATATTTCTCAATATAAATGGTAGACATGGTACGCTACAGTAGAAATTGTGTGGGAACAATTATGAACCTTGTCTTAGACAGTACCAAAGTGAATGGTTTACTCTTTACCATACTAACCTATCTCACGAAGTTTTGTTAAGTTTTGTGTGATTGAAGTTTTCAAGCTTTGGTGTGATTGAAGTTTTCAAGCTTTGGGTGAGACATCGATATGAGGAGAATAAGAAGTGGAAAGACCCTAAGCTTGGGGATGCCCAAGGTAATATTCAAGGAAGACTCAAGCGCCTAAGCTTGGGGATGCCCCGGAAGGCATCCCCTCTTTCGTCTTCAAAACTATCGGTATACCTTACTCGGAGCTATATTTTATTCGTCACATGATATGTGTTTTGCTTGGAGCGTATTTTCAATTTTACTTTCTGTTTGAATAAAATCATTGGATCTGAAATATTTAATGAAAAAGAATCCTCCCATGTCTAGTTAATTATTTGACCACTCAGTGTTCTTCACTTATATCTTTTTTTAGTAGTTTGTCATTTACTCACATGCTTCACGTATATCCTTTGAGTAAATGGTTGAATGAACTGAATATCATAAATCTGAATTTATATATGTTACATATGCTTATAACATGGGGAGTAATGACTTCACACATAATAAGTATAGGTAGTAAACTTATTGAAAGTTAGCAAACGTACAATTGGTCACTTGAAAAATTCATGAAAGAATATTGAAGGAAGAGGAATTTCACATATAAATATACTATCTTGGACATATTTTGTAATTGTGAGCACTCATTAAAATATGACATGCTAAAAGGTTGATGTTGGACAAGGAAGACAACGTAATGGGTTATGTTTTCTTATATCCGAAATAAAGTGTATTGTCTTGGATCATCCAACATGCTGAGCTTGCCTTTCCCCCTCATGCTAGCCAAATTCTTTGCACCAAGTAGAGATACTACTTGTGCTTCCGAATATCCTTTAAACTAGTTTTTCCATGAGAGTCCACCATACCTACCTATGGATTGAGTAAGATCTTTCAAGTAAGTTGTCATCGGTGCATGCAATAAAAATTGCTCTCTAAATATGTATGGTCTATTAGTGCGAAGAAATCTTTATTATATATAGGTCACACACTCGATTACATAGAGGGATCATAAACCAAAAATCTAAACTAGATCATACTAAAACTTTATTCTACTAGATCAAGATATTACCAAAAGGATCAAACTAAGAAAACCGGTAAAGATAGGAGTGTGATGGTGTTACGATACCGGGGCACCTCCCCCAAGCTTGGCAGTTGCCAAGGGGAGTGCCCATACCCATGTATTTATGTTTCTTTCTTCGAAGGTGGTGATGATGGAGTTTTTGATGACGTAGGCTTGTCGTCCATCTTCCAAGTCATAGGCTCACCATCATAGAAGGATGATCGAGTCTCCGAGATCCTCAAATCCGCAGCCAAACTCATCCTCTTGAATCTATATTCATACTCACAGTTTTGGTTTTGCAGGTCATAGATCTGGGCTTGGAGGTGCTCAATTTTCTCATGAAGCTTGAAGATGGTCTCCCCAATGTTCTTGGCATCCAGCTTGTGGTTGTTGGTGAACTTCGCAATCATCATGTGGTTGGCGTCGAGTCCGCATTCCACCATGCCCTGGCACTTGAAAACTTGTTGCTCCATTGCTTCGAGTCTTGTCTCCACGCTTTCGGTCCTCCTTGGTCCCTCAACATCGTGGATATGCAGCAATCCCTCACGCATCTCAATGGTTTGAGGGTGTTGCAGCACCTCCGCAAGGTTGGGGTTGATGACCTTCTCGAAGAACCTGTCCTTGGGGGCACTTGAAGACGCCATGGTGATCTAGATCTGTTAGAAAAACAGCTCGAAACAAAAACAGAGGATAATTGCGTGATACGGTGGTCAAAACCTTTGGGAGATTATATAGTGAATTTTTACCGACCAAAAGATGTATCGTGCAAGAAAACAGAGTCCAGAGAGCACACGAGGTGTCCGCGAGGCAGGGGGCGCGCCCTCCACCCTCGTGGATGCCTCGTGTACTTCCCGTACTACTTCTTATTTTCCTATTTTCTTAAATATTCCAAAATGGAGAAAAATTGTTGTTAGAACTGTTTTGGAGTCGGTTTACTTACCGTACCACATACCTATTCCTTTTCGGAGTCTGAAACGTTCTGGAAAGTGTCCCTTACATATTCCTCCGGGGTTAAGGTTTCAATAACATTAGTTTCAACATTTATGAGATTACCTGAGATTTAATGTTTGATTCTTTGACCGTTCACCACCTTCGGATTTGTGCCCTCGAAGTTCTTGATTTTTATGGCACCGGAACGATAGACCTCCTCGATAACGTAAGGACCTTCCCATTTAGAGAGGAGTTTTCCTGCAAAAAATCTTAAACGAGAGTTTTATAGCAAATCATAGTCACCTACATTAAACTCACGCTTTTGTATCCTCTTGTCATGCCATCTTTTAACTTTTTCTTTAAACAATTTGGCATTCTCATAGGCCTGAGTTCTCCATTCATCAAGTGAGCTAATGTCAAATAGTCTGTTCTCACTGACAAGTTTGGAATCATAATTGAGCTCTTTAATGGCCCAATATGCCTTATTTTCTAGTTCGAGAGGTAAGTGACATGGTTTTCCATAAACCATTTTATACGGAGACATACCCATAGGATTTTTATATGCAGTTCTATAGGCCCATAATGCATCATCAAGTTTCTTGGACCAATTCTTTCTAGATCTATTAACAGTCTTTTGCAAAATTAATTTTATCTCTCTATTACTCAATTCTACTTGACCACTAGACTGTGGGTGATATGGAGATGCTATTCTATGATTAACGTTATACTTAGCAAGCATTTTACGAAAAGCACCATGAATAAAATGTGAACCACCATCAGTCATTAAGTATCTAGGGACTCCAAACCTCAGAAAAATAACTTCTTTAAGCATCTTAATAGAGGTGTTATGATCAACACTACTAGTTGGAATAGCTTCTACCCACTTAGTAACGTAATCAACAACTACTAAAATATGTGTATACCCATTAGAGGAAGGAAACGGTCCCATAAAATCAAAGCCCCAAACATCAAATGGTTCAATAACAAGTGAATAATTCATAGGCATTTCTTGAAGTCTACTAATATTACCAATTCTTTGACATTCATCGCAAGACAAGACAAACTTACGGGCATCTTTGAAGAGAGTAGGCCAATAAAAACCGGATTGCAATACTGCTACCTCTTGAGCATGCGTTGGTTTTCCCTTGAAGAGGAAAGGGTGATGCAGCAAAGTAGCGTAGGTATTTCCCTCAGTTTTTGAGAACCAAGGTATCAATCCAGTAGAAGACTACACGCAAATCCCTAGTACCTGCACAAACAATCAAGAACCTTGCAACCAACACGATAAAGGGGTTGTCAATCCCTTCACGGCCACTTGCAAAAGTGAGATCTGATAAAGATAATAAGATAAATATTTTTGGTATTTTTGGTGTATAGATTGAAAAGTAAAGATTGCAAAATAAACGGCGACAGAAATAGCACGTTGGCGGGAGATTAATACGATGGAAAATAGACCTGGGGGCCATAGGTTTCACTAGTGGCTTCTCTCAAGATAGCAAATTCTACTGTGGTTGAACAAATTATTGTCGAGCAATTGATAGAAAAGTGCATAGTTATGAGAATACCTAGGCATGATCATGAACATAGGCATCTCTGATACGTCTCTGTCGTATCTATAATTGTTTATTGCTCCATGCCAATATTCTACAACTTTTACATACTTTTGGCAACTTTTTATACTATTTTTGGGACTAACATATTGATCCAGTGCCCAGTGCCAGTTCCTGTTTGTTGCATGTTTTTTGTTTCACAGAAAATCCATATCAAACGGAGTCCAAACGGGATAAAAACTGACGGAGATTTTTTTTGTGGAATATATGTGAATTTTGGGAAGTGGAATCAACGCGAGACGATGCCCGAGGGGCCCACGAGGGTGAGGGGCGCCCCCCAGGGGGTCAGGCGCGCCATGGGCCCTCGTGGCCACTCCGTAAAGCAGTCGGTGCCCTTCTTTCGCCGCAAAAAAGCCAATATACGGATAAAAATCATGTCCTAATTTCAGCACAATCGGAGTTACGGATCTCCGAGAATATAAGAAACGGTGAAAGGGCAGAATCAGGGAGCGCAGAAACCGAGAGAGACAGAGAGACAGATCCAATCTCGGTGGGGCTCTCGCCTCTCCCATGCCATGGAGACCAAGGACCAGAGGGAGAACCCTTATCCCGCCTAGGGAGAAGGCCAAGGAAGAAGGAGAAGGAGGGGGGCTCTCTCCCCCTCGCTTTCGGTGGCGCCGGAACGCCGCCTGGGCCATCATAGTCACCGCAATCTACCCCAACACCTCCGCCATCTTCACCAACATCTTCATCACCTTCCCCCATCTATCTACAGCGGTCCACTCTCCCGCAAGCGCTTTATGCTTCATATTATTATCCAATGATGTGTTGCCATCCTATGATGTCTGAGTAGATTTTCGTTGTCCTATCAGTAATTGGTGAATTGCTATGATTGGTTTAATTTGCTTGTGGTTATGTTGCTGTCCTTTGGTGCCCATCATATGAGCGCGCGCGTGGATTACACCATAGGGTTAGTTGTATGTTGATAGGACTATGTATTGGAGGGCAAGAGTGACAGAAGCTTCAACCTAGCATAGAAATTGATGCATACAGGATTGAAGGGGGACCAATATATCTTAATGCTATGGTTGGGTTTTACCTTAATGAACGTTAGTAGTTGCGGATGCTTGCTAATAGTTCCAATCAAGTGCATAGAATTCCAAGTCATGGATGACATGCTAGCAGTGGCCTCTCCCACATAAAACTTGTTATCGGTCTAGTAAAGTAGGCAATTGCTTAGGGACAATTTCGCAACTCCTACCACCACTTTTCCACACTCGTTGTACTAACTTTATTGTGTCTTTATCTAAACAGCCCCTAGTTTTTATTTACGTGCTCTTTATATTCTTGCAAACCTATCCAACAACACCTACAAAGTACTTCTAGTTTTATACTTGTTCTAGGTAAAGCGAATGTCAAGCGTGCGTACAGTTGTATCGGTGGTCGATAGAACTTGAGGGAATATTTGTTTTACCTTTAGTAGGGTTCGACATGCTTACTTATTGAAAGAGGCGACAATTGATCCCCTATATTTTTGGTTTATCAAGACCTTTTTCTGGCGCCGCTGCCAGGGAGTTATAGCGTGGGGTGAATATTCTCGTGTGTGCTTGTTTGCTTTATCACTAAGTAATTTTTATTTGCTGTTCTAAGTTGTTCTCTATCTTTAGTTGTCGATATGGAACACGAAATACCCAAAAAAATAGGTTTACCTTCTACTCATGGAGATGGGGAACCTCCTAAAACCCTCGATGCTCATTATGTGAAAGATATTATGTACTACTTGATAATCCTGAGAAAACCCCATTCAATTATTTTATGAGACACGTTGGATCAACGTGAATACTTTAGGGATTATCACTTGACTCAAAAAGGGAAACTATTATGGGATCAAATTTATATGTTGTATTGGTATGCTAGGCAACTATGCTTGAGATATGATTATACTTGTTGCTCTAGGATGAAGGCTCCACACCTTCCCTTTTCATGCAAATTTAATGATGATAAAACCTTGGCTTCTTATGCTAATGGTATATATGATTACTATGATGTGGAAAAAATAGAATAATTCGTTGCTTTTATGGGTGCTTATGAAATTGAATCTTTGTTTAAAGAGTGTGAAAATCTTGATGATGCTTTTTACAGACCTGAAAATTTTGCTATACTTAAATATTGCTATGAGAATTATGAATTCAGTTCCGATATTGATGATTTTATTGAGAGAGTCTCCGCTGTCCAAGAAGAGATTAATATTTTGCAGGAGTCTATGGAAGAAAAAATTGATGAAACTGTGGGCTCATTGGATTAAAAAGATGATGAGGAGAGCGAAGAACAAAAGGAGGAAGAGCGGATTAGCTACCTGTGCCCACCTTCTAATTAGAGTAACTCTTAAACTCATACACTGTTTAATTTCCCTTCGTGCTTACCGAAGGATGATGGCTATGATGATTGTTATGATCCCGTTGATTCTTTTGAAATATCCCTTTTTGATGATGCTTGCTATGCTTGTGGCTTAGATGCCAATATGAATTATGCTTATGGAGATGAACTTGCTATAGTTCCTTATGTTAAACATGAAATTGTTGCTATTGCACCCACGCATGATAGTCCTATTATCTTTTTGAATTCTCCCGACTACACTATATTGGAGAAGTTTGCCCTTATTAAGGATTATATAGATGGTTGTGTTTTACTACTACACATGATGATTTTGATAGATATAATATGCATGTGCTTGCTGCTCCTACTTGCAATTATTATGAGAGAGGAACTACATCTCCGCCTCTCCATGTTTCCAATATGATAAAATTGCAAGAAACTGTTTATATATACTATGCATTGGCCTTTACTATGTGTGCATGAATTGTTCTTTTATGACACGCCGATGCATAGGAAGAGAGTTAGACTTTGTTGTTGCATGATATATGTTACTTTGTGCTCACTACTAAATCACAAATCATTGTTAATTAAAATTGGCTTTGATATACCTTGGGATCCGGGTGGATCCATTACTTGAGCACTATATGCCTAGCTTAATGGCTTTAAAGAAAGCGCTACCAGGGAGACAACCCAGAAGTTTTAGAGAGTCATTTATTTCTGTTGTGTGCTTTTATAAAGTTTAAAAATAAAAATAATGTGCCAAGATTTGCCTTTAGGATGTTTACATTGCTTGTTGGTTTGTGCGGTGCAAGACAGAAACTTTGGCTGGAGTGCGTGATTTTACATTTTTTTACTGGAACGTCAAACGGTTCTAAAACTTTTTGCACTGTATTTCTATACAAATTTCTTATTTTTTCTAATTCTTTCTGAATTTTCGGAGTACCAGAGGTATGGTGAATGTTCAGATTACTAGACTGTCCTGTTTAAGACAGATTCTGTTTTTGATGCATAGTTTGCTTGTTTTGATGAAACTATCGATTTCTATCAGTGGATTAAGCCATGGAAAAGTTATATTATAGTAGCTACAATGAAAAAACAAAAATATTAATTGGTTTTCAACAGTACTTAGAGTAGTAATTTGCTTTATTAACGGATCTTAGCGAGCTTTCTGTTGAGTTTTGTGTGGATGAAGTGTTCGCAGATCGAGGAGGTCTCGATGTGAGGAGAAGGAGGAGAGGCAAGAGCTCAATCTTGGGGATGCCCAAGGCACCCCAAGTAAATATTCAAGGACACTCAAGCGTCTAAGCTTGGGGATGCCCCGGAATGCATCCCATCTTTCTTCAACAAGTATCGGTATGTTTTCGGATTCGTTTCGTTCATGTGATATGTGCAAATCTTGGAGAGTCTTTTGCATTTAGTTTTCACTTCTCTTTTATGCACCATGTTGGTATGAGATAGTCATTGGTTGATTTATAGAATGCTCTTTGCACTTCACTTATATCTTTTGAGTATGGCTTTATAGAATGCTTCATGTGCTTCACTTATATCATTTGAAGTTTGGACTGCATGTTTCTGTTCACATAGAAAACCGCCATTTGTAGAATGCTCTTTTGCTTCAATTATATTTGTTAGAACATGGGCATATCTTTTGTAGAAAGAATTAAACTCTCTTGCTTCACTTATATCTATTTAGAGAGATGACAGGAATTGGTCATTCACATGGTTAGTCATAAAATCCTACATAAAACTTGTAGATCACTGAATATGATATGTTTGATTCCTTGCAATAGTTTTGCGATATAGAGATGATAATATGTGGGAGGTACTAGTAAATGGTTGTGTTTAGTAAGAATATTGGTGTTAAGGTTTGTGATTCCCGAAGCATGCACGTATAGTCTCTCGTTATGCTAAGAAGTTGGAGCATGATTTAGTATTGATTGTCCTCCTTATGAGTGGCAGTCGGGGACAAGCAATGGTCTTTTCCTACCAATCTATCCCCCTAGGGGCATGCGTAGTAGTGATGCGGAGCATCCCAAGGTCATCCCCATGGACCTACCATCATCTCACCAAGTGCGTAGTGGACCCATGACGCGAGCACATGCAAGAGCTCTTGAAACCGAAGTGACATCTCTCCTCTCACAATTCTGCTTCAATGCGCATGAGACATCGTTACTACCTCAAACGGAGACACTTTGCATACTCAGGTACTTGGGAGATAGCCATGGAGAGGCTAAGGAGCAAGGTGGATCGGAGGGAGAAGATGGATGCGAAGACGGAGAAGAAGAAGGGCAAAGTCAGCAGAAGCCCGGACGATCCGGCCTCAGCCCGGACAATCCGGATACAACACCCGAACACACCCGAAGCCTCACCGCGAAGCCGGATCATCCGGACCCAGTCCCTGATCATCCGGACAACCCCGGACGTCCGGACCAGGACCCGGACATCCGGACCTCCCGCAGCAGCCCCGACACAGCCGGACGATCCGGACGCCGACCCGGATCATCCGGACCCCTGAAGCCCGGATCATCCGGACCAACATCCGGACCATCCGGACAGTGCCTGCGTGCATGACTTGGGCCGAGTCCCGTGTACCCGTTTCGTCCCCTCACTTACCCCTTCGCCCCTTGGGTTATAAATAGACCTCTTCCACCTCCTTTCTAGGGTTAGCAAAGGATTAGCTCATTTTTGTGTGAGAGCTTTGCTCATCCACTTGGTTACCTTCTCCTCGGAGCTCACGACCTCTTAGGAGAAGATCCCCCAAGCGGATTCAAGACCTCCTCATGGAGAAGACCCCCTCAAGACCTCCTCTCGGAGAAGATCGTGCTACATGTATCGTCCCTAGTTGATTGTGGATCGTTTATCTCATTGTGTTTCGAGGATCTAGCGCATGTGTAATCAGATCTTGTTGGTTGAGTGATTTTCTCTCGTGTTTCCCCTCATGTTTTCCCCTCATGTTCTTCGTGGAATCCCCTCCAAACATGAAAGATCGGGCCGTTAGGGTTCTACCCTACATCATCTTGGTATCATGAGCCACGTTGATCACGGATTTGGAGCCTCCACACGTTGTTTTCTAGCTTGATTTTGTTATTTTCGTCCTAATCCGAAAATCCCCCACAAAAATAGCCCCCAATTTTTTTTGTGATTTGTGAGTTTTGATGAGGTTTTGTTGGTTTTGATCCGTCAATTTGTTGTGTTGCAAGTGGATCTAGCCTTTCCCCACCATCTCCACCTCGAAATCCATCCAAAAGCCACAAAATCCTCGGATTTGTGCCCGTTTTTGTGTTCATCCCGAGCCATCCCCGAGCGAGATTGACCCGCCCAGATCATCTGGCCACTGGCCCGGATCATCCAGATCTGCCCGGATCATCCGGCTCCTGGCCCGGATCATCCGGCTTCCTCTGACGAAACTGCATTTTCTGCAGTTTTTGTCCACCACCACCTACGCCTCCACATATCCACCACCACCACCTACCTTCCGCACATCAATCGGTTACACCAAACCCTACCACCACTTGACCGCTACAAACTCCGACAAATTTTGCCACATTTGATTTTGAGATTTTGAGTTGTGGTTCATTGTTTCCTAGGGTGTTTCGGCTAACTAGGAACGGTTTGACATCGACATCACTGCCACTCATCTTCGCTAACGGACTCGACATCAACAAATTCTCAACTTGGACAACTCAACCGTAAGCAAGGACGGTAACTTCGACGACATCTTTGTCTCTTCCTTGCCATTGCATTGATCACCCATAGCCCATTTTGCGTAACTTACCCATCGAGACTAGCCTTCAAGTATTGCCGGCAACGTGACTTGTGCATGTAAGTGATCATACTCTCCCATAGAATACATACCATATTACGTGGTGCATATCTTGGTATCATCTTTTGTGTCACAAAGTTCTCATAGCATATACTCAATTGCTATCTTGGTTCGTGAAGTTTTGCATGAGAAAAGAGCTCAAAAGAGAAAGAGCCAACCAAGCTTTTAAGCAAAGAGGAAAGATAAGCAAAGAGCTTAAAGAACCATAGCATCAAACAACATTAAGATTGTCATATCCGGTCATCTTGGACCATAACATCGGAACACCATACATAGAGCATACTTGGGATAGAAGTCGTTGCATTTTTGCTTAGTAGGTTGTGCACGAGTCTCGTATCCACCTATTGTGCAATAGTGCTAGCGTCTCTCTAGTGTTGTGCAACAAGAGCATTTTCGTGGATACCACATTTTGGCTCCTTCCTTGGTTGCACGACCCCATTTATCTCTCCGTGCGTTGTGTTTCCGTGTACCACATAGTGCTTTGGTCTACTTGTTGCATTTGCGAATCTTTTCCAACATTATTTAATCTTGCTTACTTTCACATCAAATTTTGTGCCACCATCCTAACCAAGCTCCACCATAAGCTCTTATTTGTGTAGGTGTGAGAACCGACAAGAATTGGTACCAATTGTGCTATTTCCTTGTCCCACATTTGAGTGATCATTGATCCACCTTAAACTTCGGTCAAGGTACATTTGGTATCGTTCTTCTCTTTCTCCCACTCACATACTTGCTTGCAATGATGGATAGGCCAAGTACTTCTACCAATCCACTCTTCTTGGAGCAAGATGACGACATGTCATCCTACGTCACCAAGAGCCACCTCTTTGGTGCACAACAAGCGTTACATCAAGAACAACAAGAAATGAGTGATCGCATTGACAACCTCGCCACCGACTTGCGACTCTCCGAGCAACGTACAAGAGACTACTTCGATAACAAGCTCGACGCACACAAGCAAGAGAATGACGCAAGAATGGACAAAACTCGTGCCTTGTTGGTCTACCGCTCTTCTACAACTTCGTTCTACTCAAGACGGAGCCGTTCAAGTCGACACTCCGACGACACTATCTCCGATTCAAGTACACCGACATCAAACACTCTACGCCGTGCCGCGTGTCAAGATCGTCAAGCTAACCGCAATCCTCTACACGACAACAACTCCCAAGAGCAACTTCATGCACAAGAACTTCGACACCGTCAAAACCAAGCTACTTTCGTGCTAGCCCGCGACCGGCAACGTCAACGCCAACTCGAAGAGGAAGAGCGAGCGCGTCTACATCAAGAGGAGCAAGACGCCAAGGCACTCCGACAACAACAACAACGACGTGAAGCGCAAGCACTTAAGGCCCAACGTGCCCTTCACGACACAAATCGCGCCTTCGTCGACCGCAATGGCCAAATGCGCGAGCAAGAACAAGCACTTCGTCAACAAGTTCAAGAGGGGAACTATCAAGCTCAAGTGCATCATCAAGCCCCGCAAGCTCCTGGACAAGATCCTCAAGTTCCTCGTCAAGCTCGACAAACTCCTCCATAAGCTCGACAAGACCCTCACGTTCAATAAGAGAATGATGACTACGGAGAGCCTCCACGCCAAGAGCAATATGAGGTTGACAACCCTCCACGTCAAGGGCGTCATCATCCCCGGCCCCAACACAATGAAGAGCAACGCTATGGCAAGCTAAAGTTCACCATGCCCAAGTTCACCGGAAGCAATGATCCCGAGGAGTATCTTTCATGGGAATTGAAGGTTGACAAAATCTTCCGCTTGCACAACTATGAGGAAGAGAAGAAGATCGCGATGTCATCCCTTGAGTTCCAAGATTACGTCCTCATTTGGTGGGAACAAGTTGTTGAGAGGCGAGAAGCAAAAGGTGAACCTCCCGTCACCACTTGGACGCAAATGAAGGATGTCATGAGAGCACGGTTTGTGCCAACCTACTACAACCGCGACCTCTTCAAGAAACTCCAACTCCTCAAGCAAGGAACCAAGAGCGTTGAAGAGTACTACAAGGAAATGGAGATTTCCATGATACGAGCCAATGTCACGGAAGATGATGAGCAAACTATGCACGCTTCTTGAATGGACTCAAGCACCCTATCAAGAAGATAGCCGACTTCCAACCATACTCGAACCTCATCGAGCTAGTGCACCAGGCAACCAAGGTGGAGCGACAAGTGCAAGATGACTTCAAATACACCAAGTTCACTTCCAAGGCATTCGGCTACAACAATCAAGCTTCAATGACTCCAACACCTTCTACCTCCACCAAGCCGTCTACAAGCAATGGAGACAAGCCAAGTTACAAGAAAACTTCGACAACCTCAAGTCGTCCTCCTACTACAAGCAACTTCAAGCAAAGAGCTTCTTCATCCACTCCGACCGATGAGACCATCAAGACAAGCTCCTTCAAATGCTTCACATGCAGCGGCCGAGGCCACAAGTCCTAGGAGTGCACCAACAAGCGCACCATGATCCTCAACGACGACGGAACCTACGACTCAATGAGTGAAGGAGAAATGGAAGCCCTTGAGCAAGTGGCCATGCACCGGCAAGTGAACAATGAAGACGAAGTAGATCAAGTCTTTTGTGACGAAGATTCGAGCCCCGCTCTTGTTGTCTCCAAGGTCTTGACTCTTCAACATCAACAAGACGAAGACCAAAGATGCCATATCTTCCACACCAAAGCCGACATCAATGAAAGGTCCGTCAAGGTCATCATCGATGGAGGGAGTTGTCATAACTTGGCAAGTGAAGAACTATGCTCCAAGCTCCAATTTGTCAAGACGAAGCACCCGCACCCCTACAAGGTTCAATGGCTAAGCGACAACGGCACTATCCAAGTCAAGCATAGGGTACAAGTCTCCTTCAAGATTGGACCATACGAGGACACTTTGGAATGCGATGTTGTTCCTATGACCGTTTGCCACCTCCTTCTTGGAGGACCATGGCAATTCGACCGAGGTGTCATCCACAATGGGCGTACAAACCACTATAGCTTCAAGATGAAGGGGAAGGAGTACGTTCTACGCCCTATGTCTCCAAGCCAAGTAATCATCGACAAGCAAGCCACCCATAATGGAGAACCTAGTGAGAGAGTGCACCACCATAAAGAAAGTGAGCGCCACAAGCCCAAATTGAGCGACTCTTCGCCAAGAGAGAAAAACCTAATCCTATTTGCCACAAAACGTGAGATGAGAGAAGTGTGTGAGAACCCATCGAATGTCATCCACTATGTCCTCATATGCAAAGATGAGGTGATAAAAACTAACACTCCTAATACGCTTCCTCTAGTGTTTTCCAACTTGTTGCAGGAGTTCGAGGATGTCTTTCTCGATGAGCTACCTCCCGGTCTTCCTCCTCTACGTGGCATTGAGCACCGAATCGACCTCATCCCCGGAGCACCTCTTCCTAACAAGGCTCCATACCGCGTCAACCCCGAAGAAACTAAGGAGATCCAACAGCAAGTACAACAACTCATCGACAATGGCCATGTACGTGAAAGCCTAATCCCTTGTGCCATTCCGGTTATACTTGTGCCTAAACAAGATGGTTCTTTTTGCATGTGCTCCGATTGTAGACCCATCAATGCTATCATGGTTAGATATAGGCATCCCATACCTTGCCTTGACGATATGCTAGATGAGCTTAGCAGTGCCACTATTTTCTCCAAAATTGATCTTAAAAGTGGTTACTATCAAATCCGCATACAAGAAGGTGATGAATGGAAAACCGCTTTCAAAACTAAATTTGGCTTGTATGAGTGGTTGGTTATGCCTATGGGTTTATCGGAAGCACCCAGTACTTTCATGAGACTCATGCACTTTGTTTTTCGACCCTACATTGGTGTCTTTGTTGTGGTCTACTTTGATGATATCCTTGTGTTTAGCAAATCTCTCAAAGAGCATGTTACACACCTTAGAACCGTGCTACAAACCCTTCGGAAAGAGCGTCTTTTTGCTAATATGAAGAAGTGCACTTTTGGTGTTGATAAGATTGTTTTCTTGGGTTTCGTTGTGTCTTCTAAGGGTGTTCATGTTGATGAATCTAAAATCAATGCTATTCAAACTTGGCCACAACCAACCAATTTGCAACAAGTGCGTAGTTTTCTTGGTTTAGCCGGTTTCTACCGTAGATTTGTGAAGGATTTTAGCACCATTGCTTCACCTTTGCATGCTTTGAGCAAGAAGAATGCGCCTTTCGTTTGGGGACCATCCCAAGATACCGCATTCAATGAGCTTAAGAATTTGCTTACTCATGCCCCCGTGCTTGCTTTACCCAACTTTGAAAAACCTTTTGAAATACATTGTGATGCTAGTGGTAATGGCATAGGAGGTGTGTTAACGCAAGAGAAACGTCCCATAGCATAATTTAGTGAGAAACTCTCCGGCGCGCAACTCAATTATCCCATCTATGACAAAGAGCTATATGCTTTAGTGCGAGTTTTGCGTGAATGGGAACATTACCTTCGCCCTCATGAATTTATCATCCATACCGACCATGAAACACTTAAGTATCTTAAGGGTCAAACTAAGTTGAACAAGCGTCACGCTAAATGGAGTGAGTTTATAGAGTCTTTCCCTTATGTCATCAAATACATAAAGGGAAAAGAAAATGTTGTGGCGGATGCACTTTCCCGTATATGCACGCTTGTTACTAAACTTGAATTGAATGTCATTGGCTTTGAGCACATAAAAGACTTGTATGCACAAGATCCTACTTTCGCAATTCCTTATGCCAAGTGTTTGACGCATACATCTTGGGAACGCTATTACATCAAAGATGGATATCTTATGAGAGCTAACAAACTTTGCATTCCTGAGTCTTCTCTTCGTTTGTTGCTTTTGCAAGAATCTCATGGAGGAGGACTAATGGGACACTTTGGACGCGACAAGACATTTTCTACGCTCTCCAAGAACTACTTTTGGCCCAAGATGTTTCGCGACGTCAACCGCTTCACCAATCGATGCTCGACATGTCGCAAAGCTAAGTCAAAAGCTCAATCTCATGGTCTTTACATGCCTCTCCCAATTCCATATCAACCATGGGAAGACATTAGCATGGACTTTGTACTTGGTTTGCCTAGAACTAGGAATGGACAGGATTTCGTGTTTGTTGTTGTGGACCGATTCTCCAAAATGGCTCATTTCATTCCTTGCAACAAGATAGACGATGCTTCACATGTTGCCAATCTCTTTTGTAGGGAAGTCTTGCGCCTTCATGGAGTACCCAAGACGATTGTCTCGGACCGCTACGTCAAGTTCTTGAGTTATTTTTGGAAGACCTTATGCGCCAAGCTCGGAATCAAGCTACTATTCTCCACGACATACCATCCACAAACCGACGGCCAAACGGAGGTGATGAACCGCACGCTCTCCACTCTTCTTCGCAGTGCTAATCAAGAAGAACATCAAGGAGTGGGAGGAGTGCCTACCCATCGCCGAGTATGCCTACAACCGTGCAAGACATTCGACTACTGGCAAGTCCCCCTTCGAGGTCATCTACGGTTTCAACCCGTTGTCCCCATTGGACATTCTTCCTGTACCTCTACTAGCGTGCACCAACATGGACGTGAGTGCCCGAGTCAACCACCTCAAGAAGATGCATGACTATACAAGGCACACCATCGAGTGCCAAGTACAACGACTCGCGACCAAGCTCAATATCAACAAGCAACCCATGTTCTTCAACATTGGTGATCTCGTGTGGCTACACCTTCGCAAGGACCGCTTCCCCCACGAACCCAAGTCCAAACTCCTACCTCGCACCGATGGACCCTTCAAGGTGCTAGCACGCTACAACAACAACGCTTACAAGATCGACCTTCCAAGTGACAAGTACAACGTGAGCGACGTCTTCAACGTCAAGGATCTTTCGCCCTACCATGGTGATGAAGATTTCGTTCCGAGGTCGGATCTTTCACAAGGGGGGGGGGGAGATGATGCGGAGCATCCCAAGGTCATCCCCATGGACCTACCATCATCTCACAAAGTGCCTAGTGGAACCATGACACGAGCACGTGCAAGAGCTCTTGAAACCGAGGTGACATCTCTCCTCTCACAATTCCGCTTCAATGCGCATGAGACATGGTTACTACCTCAAACGGAGACACTTTGCATACTCAGGTACTTGGGAGATAGCCATGGAGAGGCTAAGGAGCAAGGTGGATCGGAGGGAGAAGATGGACGCGAAGACGGAGAAGAAGAAGGACAAAGTCAGCAGAAGCCCGGACGATCCGGACCGCCGACCGGACGATCCGGACCACGGCCCGGACAATCCGGCTAGAGCACCCGAACACACCTGAAGCCTCACCGCGAAGCCGGATCATCCGGACCCAGTCCCGTATCATCCGGACAACCCCGCACATCGGGACCAGGACCCGGACCTCCCGCAGCAGCCCCGACACAGCCGGACGATCCGGAAGCCGACCTGGATCATCCGGACCAACATCCGGACCATCCGGACAGTGCCTGCGTGCATGACTTGGGCCGAGGCCCGTGTACCCGTTTCGTCCCCTCACTTACCCCTTCGCCTCTTGGGTTATATAAATAGACCTCCTCCACCTCCTTTCTAGGGTTAGCAAAGTATTAGCTCATTTTTGTGTGAGAGCTTTGCTCATCCACTTGGTTACCTTCTCCTCGGAACTCACGACCTCTTCGGAGAAGATCCCCCAAGCGGATTCAAGACCTCCTCACGGAGAAGACCCCCTCAAGACATCCTCCTGGAGAAGATCGTGCTACTTGTACCGTTCCTAGTTGACTGTGGATCATGTATCTCATCGTGTTTCGAGGATCTAGCGCATGTGTAATCGAATCTTGTTGGTTGAGTGATTTTTTCTCGTGTTTCCCCTTGTATTTTCCCCTCGTGTTCTTCGTGGAATCCCCTCCAAACATGAAAGATCGGGCCGTTAGGGTTCTACCCTACATCAAGTAGTACTTTGCTTCGAGGGCTAATAAACTTTTGCAATAAGTATATAAGTTCTTTATGACTAGTGTGAGTCCATGGATTATACGCACTCTTACCTTTTCGCAATTTGCTATCCTCTACGGTACCGTGCATTGCCCTTTCTCACCTCGAGAGTTGGTGCAAACTTCGTCGGTGCATCCAAATCCCGTGATACAATACACTCTATCACACATAAGCCTCCTTATATCTTCCTCAAAACAGCCACCATACCTACCTATCATGGCATTTCCATAGCCATTCCGAGATATATTGCCATGCAACTTCCATCATCATCATATACATGACTTGAGCATTCATTGTCATATTGCTTTGCATGATCGTAAGATAGCTAGCATGATGTTTTCATGGCTTGTACGTTTTTTGATATCATTGCTATGCTAGATCATTGCACATCCCGGTACACCGCCGGAGGCATTCATATAGAGTCATATTTTTGTTCTAGTATCGAGTTGTAATAATGAGTTGTAAGTAAATAAAAGTGTGAAGATCATCATTATTAGAGCATTGCCCCAGTGAGGAAAGGATGATGGAGACTATGATTCCCCCACAAGTCAGGATGAGACTCCGGACTTTAAAAAAATAAAAGAGGCCAAAGAAGCCCAAATAAAAAAAAGAGGAGGCCAAAGAAGCCCACCAAAAAACAAAAAAAATGAGAGAAAAAGAGAGAAGGGGCAATGTTACTATCCTTTTACACACTTGTGCTTCAAAGTAGCACCATGTTCTTCATATAGAGAGTCTCTTGAGTTATCACTTTCATATACTAGTGGGAATCTTCATTATAGAACTTGGCTTGTATATTCCGATGATGGGCTTCCTCAAATGCCCGAGGTCTTCATGAGCAAGCAAGCTGGATGCACACCCACTTAGTTTCTAGTTTGAACTTTCATACACTTATAACTCTTAGTGCATCCGTTGCATGGCAATCCCTACTCCTCACATAGATATCGATTGATGGGCATCTCCATAGCCCGTTGGTTAGCCGCATCGGCGTGAGACTTTCTTAATTTTTGTCTTCTTTATATTTACCCCTATCATCATACTCTATTCCACCTGTAGTGCTATATCCATTGCTTGCGCTCATGTATTGCGTGAGGGTTGAAAAAGCTTAAGCGCGTTAAAAAGTATGAACCAATTGCTCGGCTTGTCATCGGGGTTGTGCATGATAAATACTTTGTGTTAACAAGACAGAGCATGACAAGATTATATGATTTTGTAGGGATAGCGTTCTTTAGCATTGATATTTTGAAAGACATGATTGTTTGTTGGGATGCCTGAGTATTGATGTCTTCATGTCAAATTATAGACTATTGCTTTGAATCACTTATGTCTTAATATTCATGCCATGATTAGATATATGATCAAGATTATGCTAGGTAGCATTCCACATCAAAAACTATCTTTTTTATCATTTACCTACTCGAGGACGAGCAGGAATTAAGCTTGGGGATGCTGATACGTCCCCGTCGTATCTATAATTTTTTATTGTTCCATGCCAATATTCTACAACTTTTACATACTTTTGGCAACTTTTTATACTATTTTTGGGACTAACATATTGATCCAAAGGCTCAACGCCAGCCTCTGTTTGTTGCATATTTTATGTTTCGCAGAAAATCCATATCAAATGGAGTCCAAACGGGATAAAAACAGACATATTATTTTTGGAATATAAGTGAATTTTGGGAAGTGGAATCAACGCGAGACGATGCCCGAGGGGCCCACGAGGGTGAGGGGCGCGCCCCAGGGGGTCAGGCGCACCCTGGGCCCTCGTGGCCACTCCGTAAGGCGGTTGGTGCCCTTCTTTTGCCGCAAGAAATCCAATATCCAGATAAAAATTGTGTCCAAATTTCAGCCCAATGGGAGTTACGGATCTCCGGGAATATAAGAAACGGTGAAAGGGCAGAATCAGGGAGCGCAGAAACAGAGAGAGACAGAGAGACAAATCTAATCTCGGAGGGGCTCTCGCCCCTCCCATGCCAAGGATACCAAGGACCAGAGGGAGAACCCTTCTCCCACCTAGGGAGAAGGCCAAGGAAGAAGGAGAAGGAGGGGGCTCTCTCCCCCTCGCTTCCGGTGGCGCCGGAACACCGGCGGGGCCATCATCGTCACCGCAATCTACACCAACACCTCTGCCATCTTCACCAAGATCTTCATCACCTTCCCCCATCTATCTACAGCAGTCCACTCTCCCACAAACCATTGTACCCTCTACTTGAACATGTGCTTTATGCTTCATATTATTATCCAATGATGTGTTGCCATCCTATGATGTCTGAGTAGATTTTCGTTGTCCTATCGGTAATTGGTGAATTGCTATGATTGGTTTAATTTTCTTGTGGTTATGTTGTTGTCCTTTGGTGCCCATCATATGAGCGCGCGCGTGGATCACACCATAGGGTTAGTTGTATGTTTATATGACTATGTGTTGGAGGGCAAGAGTGACAGAAGCTTCAACCTAGCATTGAAATTGATGCATACGGGATTGAAGGGGGACCAATATATCTTAATGCTATGGTTGGGTTTTACCTTAATGAACGTTAGTAGTTGCAGATGCTTGCTAATAGTTCCAATCATGAGTGCATAGAATTCCAAGTCAGGGATGACATGCTAGCAGTGGCCTCTCCCACATAAAACTTGCTATCGGTCTAGTAAAGTAGTCAATTGCTTAGGGAAAATTTCACAACTCCTACCACCACTTTTCCACACTCGCTATACTAACTTTATTGTGTCTTTATCTAAACAGGCTAGTTTTTATTTACGTGCTCTTTATATTCTTGCACACCTATCCAACAACACCTACAAAGTACTTCTAGTTTTATACTTGTTCTAGGTAAAGCGAACGTCAAGCGTGCGTAGAGTTGTATCGGTGGTCGATAGAACTTGAGGGAATATTTGTTTTACCTTTAGCTCCTCATTGGGTTCGACACTCTTACTTATCGAAAGAGGCTACAATTGATCCCCTATACTTGTGGGTTATCAATCACGCCCGTGTCAAGTAGACCGAAATGATTCTGCATCTACTACTATTACTCCACACATCGACCGCTATCCAGCATGCATCTAGAGTATTAAGTTCATAAGAACAGAGTAAGCATCAGGCAAGATGACATTATGTAGAGGGATAAACTCAAGCAATATGATATAAACCCCATATTTTTATCCTTGATGACAACAATACAATACGTGCCTTGCTGCCCATGCTGTCACTGGGAAAGGACACCGCAAGATTGAACCCAAAGCTAAGCACTTCTCCCATTGCAAGAAAGATCAATCTAGTAGGCCAAACCAAACTGATAATTCGAAGAGACTTGCAAAGATATCAAATCATGCATATAAGAATTCAGAGAAGAATCAAATATTTTTCATAGATAATCTTGATCATAACCACAATTCATCGGATCTCAACAAACACACCGGAAAAAGTATTACTGTTGGGGAACGTAGTAATTTTAAAAAAATTCCTACGCACACGAATGATCATGGTGATGCATAGCAACGAGAGGGGAGAGTGTTCTCCACGTATCCTCGTAGACCGAAAGCGGAAGCATTAGCACAACGCGGTTGATGTAGTTGTACGTTTTCACGATCCGACCGATCCAAGTACCGAACGTACGGCACCTCCGAGTTCAGCACACGTTCAGCTCGATGACGTCCCGCGAACTCCGAGCTAGCAGAGCTTCACTGGAGAGTTCCGTCAGCACGACGGCGTGATGACGGTGATGATGTTGCTACAGACGCAGGGCTTCGCCTAAGCACCGCTACGATATGACCGAGGCGGAATATGGTGGAGGGGGGCACCGCACACGGCTGGGAGAGGTCAGCAGATCAACTTGTGTGTTTAGAGGTGCCCCTGCCCCCGTATATAAAGGATCAAGGGGGGAGAGGCGGCCGGCCAAGGAGGGCGCGCCAAGGGGGGAGTCCTACTTCCACCGGGAGTAGGATTCCTCCTTTCCTTGTTGGAGTAGGAGAAGGGAAGGAAGGGAGAGAGGAGGAGAACGAAAAAGGGGGGCGCTGCCCCCCTCCTAGTCCAATTCGGACTAGAGGGGGAGGGGGCGCGCGGCTGCCCTGGCCGCCCCTCCTCTTCTCCCACTAAGGCCCATAAGGCCCAATATACTCCCCGGGGGGTTCCGGTAACCCCCCGGTACTCCGGTAAATGTCCGAAACCCCCCGAAACACTTCCGGTGTCCGAACATAGTTGTCCAATATATCGATCTTGATGTCTCGACCATTTCGAGACTCCTCGTCATGTCCGTGATCATATCCGGGACTCTGAACTACCTTCGGTACATCAAAACACAAAAACTCATAATACCGATCGTCACCGAACTTTAAGCGTGCGGACCCTACGGGTTCGAAAACTATGTAGACATGACCGAGACACATCTCCGGTCAATAACCAATAGCGGAACCTGGATGCTCATATTGGCTCCCACATATTCTACAAAGATCTTTATCGGTCAAACCGCATAACAACATACATTGTTCCCTTTGTCATCGGTATGTCACTTGCCCGAGATTCGATCGTCGGTATCTCAATACCTAGTTCAATCTCGTTACCGGCAAGTCTCTTTACTCGTTCCGTAATACATCATCCCGCAACTAACTCATTAGTTACAATGCTTGCAAGGGTTATAGTGATGTGTATTACCGAGTGGGCCCAGAGATACCTCTTCGAGAATCAGAGTGACAAATCCTAATAATGATATACGCCAACTCAACAAGTACCTTCTGAGACACCTGTAGATCACCTTTATAATCACCCATTTACGTTGTGACGTTTGGTAGCACACAAAGTGTTCCTCCGGTAAACGGGAGTTGCATAATCTCATAGTCATAGGAACATGTATAAGTCATGAAGAAAGCAATAGCAACATACTAAACGATCAAGTGCTAAGCTAACGGAATGGGTCAAGTCAATCACATCATTCTCCTAATGATGTGATCCCGTTAATCAAATGACAACTCATGTCTATGGCTAGGAAACTCAACCATCTTTGATCAACGAGCTAGTCAAGTAGAGGCATACTAGCGACACTATGTTTGTCTATGTATTCACACATGTATTATGTTTCCGGTTAATACAATTCTAGCATGAATAATAAACATTTATCATGATATGAGGAAATAAATAATAACTTTATTATTGCCTCTAGGGCATATTTCCTTCAGTCTCCCACTTGCACTAGAGTTAATAATCTAGATTACACAGTAATGATTCTAACACCCATGGAGTCTTGGTGTTGATCATGTTTTGCTCGTGGAAGAGGCTTAGTAAATGGGTCTGCAACATTCAGATCCGTATGTATCTTGCAAATCTCTATGTCTCCCATATGAACTTGGTCCCGGATGGAATTGAAGCGTCTCTTGATGTGCTTGGTTCTCTTGCGAAATCTGGATTCCTTTGCCAAGGCAATTGCACCAGTATTGTCACAAAAGATTTTCATTGGACCCGATGCACTAGGTATAACACTTAGATCATATATGAACTCCTTCATCGAGACTCCTTCATTTGCTGCTTCCGAAGCAGCTATGTACTCCGCTTCACACGTAGATCCCGCCACGACGTTTTGTTTAGAACTGCACCAACTGACAGCTCCACCATTCAATGTAAACACGTATCCGTTTTGCGATTTAGAATTGTCCGGATCAGTGTCAAAGCTTGCATCAACGTAACCATTTACGACTAGCTCTTTGTCACCTCCATAAATGAGAAAGATGTCCTTAGTCCTTTTTAGGTATTTCAGGATGTTCTTGACTGCTGTCCAGTGATCCACTCCTGGATTACTTTGGTACCTCCCTGCTAAGCTAATAGCAAGGCACACATCAGGTCTGGTACACAGCAATGCATACATGATAGAGCCTATGGCTGAAGCATAGGGAACATCTTTCATTTTCTCTCTATCTTCTGCAGTGGTCAGGCATTGAGTCTGACTCAACTTCACACCTTGTAACACAGGCAAGAACCCTTTCTTTGCTTGATCCATTTTGAACTTTTTCAAAACTTTGTCAAGGTATGTGCTTTTTGAAAGTCCTATCAAGCGTCTTGATCTATCTCTATAGATCTTGATGCCCAATATGTAATCAGCTTCACCGAGGTCTTTCATTGAAATACTCTTATTCAAGTATCCTTTTATGCTATCCAGAAATTCTATATCATTTCCAATTAACAATATGTCATCCACATATAATATTAGAAATGCTACAGAGCTCCCACTCACTTTCTTGTAAATACAGGCTTCTCCATAAGTCTGTATAAATCCATATTCTTTGATCACACTATCAAAACGTTTATTCCAACTCCTAGAGGCTTGCACCAGTCCATAAATGGATCGCTGGAGCTTGCACACTTTGTTAGCTCCCTTTGGATCGACAAAACCTTCCGGTTGCATCATATACAACTCTTCTTCCAGAAATCCATTTAGGAATGCAGTTTTGACATCCATTTGCCAAATTTCATAATCATAAAATGCGGCAATTGCAAACATGATTCGGACAGACTTAAGCATCGCTACGGGTGAGAAAGTCTCATCATAGTCAACTCCTTGAACTTGTCGAAAACCTTTCGCAACAAGTCGAGCTTTTTAGACTAACATTACCGTCAGCATCAGTCTTCTTCTTGAAGATCCATTTATTCTCTATGGCTTGTCGATCATCGGGCAAGTCGACCAAAGTCCACACTTTGTTCTCTGATACATCTCCAATGTATCTATAATTTTTTATTGTTCCATGCTATATTATATTCTGTTTTGGATGATTAATTGGCTTTATTATACACTTTTAAATTATTTTTGGGACTAACCTATTAACCGGAGGCCCAGCCCAAATTGTTGTTTTTTTGCCTATTTCAGTGTTCCGCAGAAAAAGAATATCAAACGGGGTCCAAACGAAATGAAACCTTCAGGAACGTGATTTTCGGAACAAACGTGATCCAGAGGACTTGGAGTCTATGCAAAGCAATCAACGAGGAAGGCACGAGGTAGGGGGGCACGCCTACCCCCCTGGGCGCACCCTCCACCCTCATGGGCCCCTCATTGCTCCACCGACGTACTTCTTCCTCCTATATATACCCATATACCCTAGAAACATCAGATACGGAGACAAAACCCTATTTCCACCACCGCAACCTTTTGTACCTGTGACATCCCATCTTGGGGCCTTTTCCGGCGCTCTGCCAGAGGGGGCATTGATCACGGAGGGCTTCTACATCAACACCATAGCCTCTCCGATGATGTGTGAGTAGTTTACTTCAGACCTTCGGGTCCATAGTTATTAGCCAGATGGCTTCTTCTCTCTCTTTGGATCTCAATACAAAGTTCTCCTCGATCTTCTTGGAGATCTATTCGATGTAATCTTCTTTTGCGGTGTGTTTGTCAAGATCCGATGAATTGTGGGTTTATGATCAAGATTATCTATGAACAATATTTGAATCTCCTCTGAATTCTTTTATGTATGATTGGTTATCTTTGCAAGTCTCTTCGAATTATTAGTTTGGTTTGGCCTACTAGATTGATCTTTCTTGCAATGGGAGAAGTGCTTAGCTTTGGGTTCAATCTTGCGGTGTCCTTTTCGAGTGACAGCAGGGGCAGCAAGGCACGTATTGTATTGTTGCCATCGAGGATAAAAAGATGGGGTTTATATCATATTGCATGAGTTTATCCCTCTACATCATGTCATCTTACTTAAAGCATTACTCTGTTCTTATGAACTTAATACTCTAGATGCATGCTGGATAGCGGTCGATGTGTGGAGTAATAGTAGTAGATGCAGAATCTTTTCGGTCTACTTGTCACAGACGTGATGCCTATATACATGATCATACCTAGATATTCTCATAACTATGCTCAATTCTATCAATTGCTCGACAGTAATTCGTTTACCCACCATAATACTTATGCTCTCGAGAGAAGCCACTAGTGAAACCTATGGCCCCCGGGTCTATTTTCCATCATATTAATCTTCCAACACTTAGCTATTTCTTTTGCTGTTTATTTTACTTTGCATATTTATTTCTCTTTATCATAAAAATACCAAAAATATTATCTTATCATATCTGTCAGATCTCACTCTCATAAGTGGCCGTGAAGGGATTGACAACCCCTTTATCGTTTTGGTTGCGAGGTTCTTATTTGTTTGTGTAGGTGTGTGGGACTCGCACGTGGTCTCCTACTGGATTGATACCTTGGTTCTGAAAAACTGAGGGAAATACTTACGCTACTTTACTGCATCACCCTTTCCTCTTCAAGGGAAAACCAAGGTAGTGCTCAAGAGGTAGCAAGAAGGATTTCTGGCGCCGTTGTCGGGGAGTCTACGCACAAGTCAAGACATACCAAGTACCCATCACAAACTCTTATCCCTCGCACTACATTATTTGCCATTTGCCTCTCGTTTTCCTCTCCCCCACTTCACCCTTGCCGTTTTATTCGCCCTCTTTTCCGTTCGCCTCTTTTTCGCTTGCTTCTTGTTTGCTCCTGTGTTGGATTGCTTGCTTGTCACGATGGCTCAAGACAATACTAAATTGTGTGACTTTACCAATACCAACAACAATGATTTTCTTAGCACTCCGATTGCTCCTCTTACCGATACTGAATCTTGTGAAATTAATGTTGCTTTGTTGAATCTTGTCATGAAAGATCAATTCGCCGGCCTTCCTAGTGAAGATGCCGCTACCCATCTAAATAGCTTCGTTGATTTGTGTGATATGCAAAATAAGAAAGATGTGGACAATGATGTTGTTAAATTGAAGCTATTTCCTTTTTTGCTTAGAGATCGTGCTAAAGCTTGGTTTTCGTCTTTGCCTAAAAATAGTATTGATTCATGGAATAAGTGCAAAGATGCTTTTATCTCTAAGTATTTTCCTCCCGCTAAAATCATCTCTCTTAGAAACGATATCTTGAATTTTAAGCAACTTGATCATGAACATGTTGCACAAGCTTGGGAGAGGATGAAATTAATGATATGTATTTGCCCTACACATGGTTTGAATCTTTGGATGATTATATAAAAAATTTATGCCAGATTGAATTTTGCTTCTAGAAATCTCTTAGATTCGGCCGCGGGAGGCACTTTGATGGAAATCACTTTAGGAGAAGCTACTAAACTCCTAGACAATATTATGGTTAATTATTCTCAATGGCACACCGAAAGATCTACTAATAAAAAAGTGCATGCGATAGAAGAAATTAATATTTTGAGTGGAAAGATGGATGAACTTAT